>PVJX010001201.1:0-169624 GCA_004027295.1 Dolichotis patagonum | reverse complement strand
GTTCTCACAGCTTCAAAGCGCCTAGTGGGCTCTGCTGGGCGAAGCCTGCAGTGCCGTCTGCTCCTGCACTCCCCTAGCCCGGATGTAGGGACGCACAGGGCTGTGAGGCTGTGCAGCAATGGGGTGGCGCTTGTTCCCAGAGGGGACCAGGGCCAGTGTCTTAACCTGAGGGCTTACGAAGCCCCTGAATACGCCACATGGCAGAGTTGTTTCTGGGTTGCTATGGAATGGAGCAAGCCACTTGGACAAACTTTTTTCTACAATTTTATCAGCCAGGAATTTCCCTCTGTCTGGGGCACAGTTTCTGTGTTCCTAGTTTCCATTTTCCCAGATGCATGGATTCAGGAGAGGCTTCCAGTCTGCGGCGCCCAGGGCTCCAGCCCCAGTGAAGCTACGCTGAGGTCTGACACATGCCCTGCTGAGTGGACTGGGTTAGTCTCTGTGCTCAGTGTTTCTCTTCTTGCACAGGACAGGAAGCTGCTTTCTGACTGTAGCTGAGGATTTATTACTGCAGGCCTCTTCAGCACAGTTCAAAACGCTGTGTGCCCCAACACAGGGAGAAGCTTTCTTCCTCAGCTGTAC
The DNA here is from genome assembly GCA_004027295.1 of Dolichotis patagonum. NCBI lineage: Eukaryota > Metazoa > Chordata > Mammalia > Rodentia > Caviidae > Dolichotis > Dolichotis patagonum. Next base: position 169,042 of record PVJX010001201.1, on the reverse strand, counting down.
TTCTATTTTGAAGACAGCATCTTCCTTAAAATGTTAGTTCCTTGTTAGACTGTCTTCATGTCTTTAAATGATACACATTAAGAGTCAGTATGAAGAACAGGACATTCAGATATTTCTAGACTGTCACTTATCTCAACTCTGAGAGCAGCACTTTTCTCCTCGTTTCTTTAAAGTGTGAAGATGGCTGTATAATGCCATTTGTCCCGATGTTAGCTGCCATAGAAGGAGAGTCAGCCTTGGACTCTGTTGTGACACCACAGTGCTCTGTGACACAGATCTAAGGACAAAAGCCATGCGGCCACTGGATCCCAATCTTGTCTGCACCTCATCTGAGCAGCTGCTGAACAACGGGAATTGTCTGTGTGGAACCCAGACCTGAATGGGGATACAGGATGGTACCAACTCTCCTAACTTCTTCTTCCCAAGGGGAACTGACAGGGCACACAGCATGAGGCCACCGGCTGCGTGAAGTTTCATCAAGCAGGCCACCATGGCTTGTCATACAAACTGCATCCCCCTTTCCACCAAAGGCAGCAGGCGGGGAAAGGCTCACTCAAGGAGAGAGGGGCTGACTGCTGGGGTCCCTGTGGCGAGCTGGAAGCAGGGTCAGTGAGGTCCCCAGGCCCCCCAGGCCCAGCTCTCCTTCCAGCTCAGTCTTGCCTGGGACCTTTCTCCTTGAAGCTAATGTAAGCCACCAGTGCAGTCTTTCCCTTTACCTGCTGCTACACTGTTTCACATACCTATGGTATGGAAATATTAAACAGAACATTCTAGAAGTAGACAATTCATAAACTTCAAGCTGCATGCCCTTTTGAATAGTGTGACGAGATCTTGCGGTAGCCAGCGAGGTGCTGCCTGAGGGTCACCAGCTCAGTTACCAGACCGTCACAGGATCACAGTGCCTGTGTTCAAGTCACTCTCCACTGACTTCATCAAAGCCCCACACACAGACGCACCACATGGAGAGGCACATGTACTTGGTGCTATATGGTGACACTGCGGGGCTTGTAAGAAAAACGGCACTATACAGCCTTCAGCACTTCCGCAGTCTCAGGCCCTCACTGGGGTCTTTGAGTGTGTCTCACACAGATTAGGGAGCCTGCCTACTCATGTGCCAAACTCTCTGCTAAGCACTTCACAGGGATTATCTCATTTAATCCTCCTAAAATCCAAGTCGAGCTCCACCGCAGAGTTGGCTAGCGTGCATGCAAACCTGGGCACAACCCCAGCACTGCAAAACGAAACAAAATACCACAAAACCAACTCAATAGAATAGGACAGTCCAAGGGCAGCATAAATGCTCCTTGAACCGTGTCCTAGACTCTGCCCAGATCCTCTATCTTGCCGTGGACCTCCCTGCCCTTTGGCGTCTCCACTGCCAGCCCTGCTGCCTCCCACAGGCTGGAGCAAAGCTGCCTTCGGTTGCGCCTGCCCAAGGCTTCCACCTGAGACAAGCGCAGGAACCCGTGCGGCTTATTTGAAAGGCAATTCCAGGAAAGGCAGTGGAGACTGGAGACAGTAAGCAAAAGCAGCTGGCAGAGGGTGCTGCTCAGGGCAGGTGACGGCAGTGGACAGCTGGGGCTGAGCTCATGGGTGCTCTGGAAGGCTGGGACCCACTGCAGAGAGGACTGGGAGGCCGGAGCATGGTCCACCCACTCCCTCCTCGGCCTGCTGCAGGATTCGGTCGTCTCCTGTCTTACCTGCCTTTCTGGCCTGAGACTGTGAAGCCCAGGAAGACTCCTGCGGAGCAGCAGCAGAGGGCCATGCTGGGGCAGCCTGGGCAGCAGCAGGAGGCCATAGCCTAAGCAGCAGCAGATGCTATGCCTGGCGGAGCCTTGGAGAGGCAAAGTCACAGGTATGGAGGAAATAGGAGTAGAAGAGAGCTAGGGCCGTCTCTTCCTTCCTTCCTTCCTTCCTTCCTTCCTTCCTTCCTTCCTTCCTTCCTTCCTTTCTTAAAGAGGGCTCCTGAGAAGGATTCGGTTGTCCTGGCCCTACTTCGGAGCTGTTGTTCTTTTTGTTGCTTTTGTCCTCATGGGGACGAGTGGGACCAGGCTTCTCTGCACAGCTCAGCCTCCCACTCTCGGCCCACGCTGACCCTGTCCTCCGCTCCCCCAAGGTCAGAGCCCTTCGCCCCGCTTCACAACAGCAGCCTGACTCTGCTGCTGTCTCACCGTCCATGCGGCACACCGTGGCCACTGACGTCCTGCTTCCTGCCTCCCCTGGCAGATCCATCTTCCTCTTCACCCAAGACCTTGCTAGGAACAAGTGCTCACTTAGCAGGCTACTTCCTGGGTGGACAGACGTTACACAGAGCCATGTCAGACTTCTCTTCCATCTGATTTAACATCAGCCCCTGAGCATGTGGCCATGGAAGGCAGAGAGCTTGTTTCCTTTGCACACTTTCAAAACCGGTCAGCGCATGCTGTGTGGCTCATCCCAGGGCCACCTCCTCTGTGCTCCACATCGAGGAGCAACATCAGTGAAATCAGGTCTCAAATGTCTTATGAGCGACGTGGCACCAGTGATTTCACAAATCCCCTAGGTCAGCGCTCTGACACCACTCAAGAAAAAGAAGTGGAGAACATTGTTGGCTGTACCGGGCAGGAAGCAAAAGCATCACAAGTCATCTTCCATTTTTTATATATGGTTTGGCTTTAAAGCTACCTTCCTGTTGGAGATGTGCTATTTGATCTGTGGACTCCTACGCACCCTTCAAAACCCAGCTCACTCATCACCTCATCTATGTAGAGGAAAAATGGAAAGAAGCAGACATTTGTGGGGCACTTATTTTGCCAGGCACTGCGTGTGACACTTTTTTATTTTTTCTTTTGAGACAGGGTCTCTCTGTGCAGTTTAGGCCGGTCTTGAATTCACCAAGTAACCCAGGCTGGTCTTGAACTCAAGGTCATTCTCCTGTCTCAGCCTCCTGAATGCTGGGAAAATAAGTGTTCACTATAACACCCAGCCACTTATTTTATCTTATTATCTCAGCAGCTCTGTAAGGGAGAAGCTGGTCCCATTTCCCAGATATGAAAACTGAGGATAAGCAAAACTCTAGCTAATCAGTGATGAAATCAAGATTTGAGTCTAGTTCTTTCACATAGCGAAGTGCATGTACTGTCCAATAGACCGTATGATACATTTCTTTTGAGCACTTATGTACTCATCCAGTGTCTTACAAAATCCTCACCAAACACCTGTGAGCTGGTGGCATCTGTCATGTTTCTCATGGCACAGGTCCATGAGAAATATTCCTCCATCTGTCTTCTGCTGTTGCTGAGATGTTAGTTTATCCCAATTACAGTATTTCCCTCACTATTTTAGAATCGTGTGCTTATATTTCTGTCTCCAACAGGAACAAAATTTCCTTGAGGGTAAGGTTTCTATTACCACACACGGTGCACGCACATGTGTGCAGGGGTAAGAAAAGTGTGGAGTGAATGAACAAACTTCCTGGCTTGAAATAAAAAATAAGTCAGTGCTTTGAAACAGCCCATATTTATTGAAAAACGAACTTTTGGCCCAGCAAAGTTATGAACATTCATGTCCTGAGCCCAGGTGCCTGCCTACAATTCGGCTTCTCGAGCCCTCCGTCGTTGGTCTCTGAATCTAGGGGAATCAGGTGAGTGAATAAGAAACCTTGGGAAAGTCAGCAATACACTAGCAGTCACAAACTCCACTCAGTGTGAGGACACTGACCGTTTACCCAGGGCATAATTACCCTTACTTTATCAATAATCCCGACAAGGTTCCTTTTCCTAAAGTTGACAGAATATTACAAGAAGCCAAAAAAAAAAAAAAAAAAAAAAAAAAAAAAAAAAAAAAAAAAAAAAAAAAAAAAGAAAAGAAAAGAAAAGAAAAGAAACAGACTGTCAGAAAGAGGCACAGTCATTGTGCCACGGGAACGAGCAGGAGCAGAGAAACAATGAAAGCAGTGTATATGTGAACTTGAAAGCAGAACATTTTCCGAGTATTTTATGTAACGGCAAAAATCCCTGCTTTGCTCCACAGGCTCTGAGCATAACACCGCATTATGGCAAAGAACAACACTGTCAAAAACTGCTCAAATGTTTTCCCTCAATTCTATTTTAAAACACAAGGACACGAACAACTCATACTTCTACAGAATAATTTCTATTCAAAACAGTTAGTCTTTTTAAAAACTTAAAGTTTTGGTTCTCAAATGGGCAGAACTTCAGCTCTGGAAAATTAGGGCTATTGAGAAAGAATTGATGTCCAGAGTTTTCCAAGATTGCTAACGTGTTTCAGCCCAGAGAAGGCGCCAGGCCGGGTGATGTGCAGAACGTGCAGAAATGCTACGTATAATTGGGTATCTCGCCACCAAGTTCCACGTGAGACCCAAGACCATTGGATGTGACACAGAGACCTATGCAGCCTCGGTAATTTAAAATTCTTCCCACTGTTACCCCCCTGCCTGTGCCACAGAAGGTCACATGGGTTAAGATACACACATTAGTGATACAATCCTTTCAGTGTAGTTAAGTATAAGTTATTCTTACCTTTCTGCTCTTTACTGTTTATTAATTTTTTGCTCTTTTCTGTTTTTAGTGTACCAACAGTGTTACAGTCACCTACATGAAAGAATAAAGATCTGAAGAAAGAAGAATACCTATAGCCCTGACTTTCCAACACATTTTTTTTGCATTTTTATTTGGTTTTCAATATCTTATTCATATGGTGGGATATTGGTTGAAAAAATGACTCTATTATTCATTTTCTCTGGAATTTCATACTCATTCAGTGTGATTTTCCAGCTTTTCTTATGTAAGAAATAGAATTGATTTTCCCACTTGGATTTTACCTTTCTCTGCCAACAGAACGTGAGGAGACTGAAATTGTGCCCTTTCTGAACCTACATCTCACCTTGTCTCGAAGTTTCCAGTCTCTTCCTTAGAACTCTTCCTCACCAGTGTGAATAATAAATAGCCTGCTGGAAGACACTGGAAAGGCGGGCGGCCTCATTGCCTGGGGTGGGCCAGCCAACATCAAGTCAGCCACTGGGTTGGCAAACAACGCTGCCAGGCCAGTGAGCACCAGGGTCACCCCTGAGCTCACTACACATGGGCAAGCCCAGCAGCTCAGCGGAGCCACTCCCATGGCCAATGAGCTACAGGAAATGTCCCCTTTTACCCACTGAGTCTTTCCCGCTTTGTTGTATAGCAATAGCTGATACACTATGCGTGCATACCTAGTCATAACTATGATGTACGTTGTATTACTTTATCCACATAACAGTTGTGCTGCCGTTACCACGTTTCCCAACTGTTGTACATGTACGTCATCTACAGTTACTTCAGAGAGGTAGCCATGCATGTCACAAGGATGTCACACATCTTCTAATAATGGTTCTAAACCCTGATTGTTTGATGATGAATTCTGTGGCTCACTTAGATACAACTCAATTTCTTCATCCGTGAAATAAGAATAACGAATATTTGATGTTTTCAAATACTCAACAATTACACATGATGACCCAACGTCAGAATGCAGTGTAGTTAAATAACAAATGGAAGATATACGTTAAACAGTACTGCAATTTATTTAATTCCCAAGTCTGAACTGTTGGTTCAAAGATGTGAACAAAAAACAAACAAATGAAAAAAGAAAAAGCCAGGCATGGTGGTACATGCCTGTAATCCCAGGAGACTGACACTCAGGAGACTGACACTGTAGGGTCACTATGGCTTGAAGGCTGGCTTGGGCTACACAGTGAGTTCAAAGCTGGCCTGAACTACATAGTGAGACCTTGTCTGTAAATAAACAAATAAATAATAAGAGAGACAGAGACAGAGAGAGATTGCTGGATTGCATTCCAAGATTATGCCATGTGATCTAGAGATTCCACAATTAACTTTGGAATGAAATGAAATTTTAAAAAGAAGACAATAATAGATCTGATAAAAACCAACCTTGAAAGTAATGATGGATGCACCTGACTTTGATTTCTCCAGGGAAAGGCCCTAAAAGAATCACTCCTCTACAAGGGTAGACTCGTGTTGTTTCTTGGAAATCAGAATTCATAAATCTGGTGTCTGCCAAACCCTGCTAAAAGCTCAGGGTGTAGTCTGTCAATGAGCCAATGAACTTATCTAATATTCAGATTTTCAAGCCACACATTCAGAAATTCTGATTCAGTAGATCTGAAGTTGAGCCTAAGAATCTGTGTGTTCTGAAATCTTACCCAGGAGACTCACTGGAATCTGTTACTGTGAGGAAACACCATTGCAGCAGTTTTCAGGTAGGAGACCAAGACCAAGAAGGTTAGTCAGAAGCTCAGATGTCCTCAGGAAGTCAGGGGCTTTGCAGGGAAGAGGTCTCACACCTCTGGCCTGACCCAAGATGGGAGGGCTACTCCTGAGTTTACCACCAGAGAGGCGCTGGGCAGGCCCTGGTTCCAAGGACTTGCCTTCCTTCCCAAGGCCAGCCTTCACCTCATCTCAGTGGACACACACTTAGATGCTGTTGTGTTGTTCCCTGAGAACGTGTCCTCTGAACTGAAACCAACCAAACTGACTCTCAGACAAACTGAAATATACCAAGAAATGGTTTACCTTGTACATCAATATACAGCCTATTGTTAGCTTTCCAAAAAAGCCATAAATAAAATCAAGGTAACAGATTCCTTTTAAATTTGATTGTCTCCTTGGGGCTTTGAAATACATTTTCAGGTTTGACAAAGAACTCACATCTTACATAATTCATCCTTTCTAACCAATAGCATGAGGCTCCTTTGTCTTCCCAGTTTGAAGTTTGGGAGGATACTCTTTTGCCATGTGATTTTTCTCAAGAAACCCAGCTGGAGAGATGGATGTGCCCAGGAAGCATATTTATTTTGGTAGAATGAAAAGGCTGATATAACTTTAGAGTTATTTAAAAATTATTTGAAATCAATTTTGAGATTTAATTAAAGCAATCTAAATTATTTATTGAGGTAAAAAACAAAATTGCAGCCCAGGGCTACCATGTGTAGTCTTATGCTCCACGTGGTCCAGCAGTATCTGGAATAATGATTAATACCTTCATATTTGAAAGGAGAAGGGTCTTAAGACTTTTCTACTCATAAACATGTAACCTTGGGAAATGACTCACATTTTCTAAGTCTTAATATCTTCATTCATGTAATAGGGATAATTATAGAAAGCATTTATTAAACACTATATGTCAAGAATTTTTGAGGAGTCTTACCATGATTTCATTTAGTAGCTATAATAACCCCATGAAATATGTATTATTTTTATGCCCATCTTACAAATATGCATCCTGAATTGCAGAAAGGTATAATTACTTGCCCAAGGTCATAAAGTCATAGGAAAGGAAACTTAATTTGAACTAGGCAAGCTGCTCTCAGAGCCCAAGGATTAAAATACTCTTTACTAAAAGCTTGGACCTGTGCTTGGCTCATAGCAAGAACTCAAAACTTGTACCTCTGATGCTGCTCACGGCAGAGCATAAGCCAAGGCATAGACCTGTGTGAAGAGGCCTCCCTGGGGACCGTGAGCCACCTTCATGCTCCTGCTGTCTCTCAGTGATTGACAGGACACAGTCCCACCTTACCAGCCACACCTGCCTAATGTCCTTCCTTCTCCTCGAGCTAAGGCCTCTAATGATCTGAGAAAAGGAGAAAAGTATCAAGCTTACTGAATTCTACTAAAAACAATTGCTCTTTTGGCGAAGTTACATCCTTACTGTCTTTCCTCTACACCACTTTTCCCCAAAATGTAGATTACCTATACATGGGATTTATAGGTGCTTTTCCCCCAGTAATTGTATCACAAGCATTTCCCCTATCCCAGAAGATACTCTGTAACAGTGAGATTCTCGGGATTGCACATTTCATTGTGTGGATGAGCTGCAGGGGGCTAGGAAGACCATCTTTTTTCTCTCCTGCTTCCTAAAGAGGATGGACTTACCATGGTTAGATGCAAGCATACACTCTAGATTCTTGTGTTAAACACATACGGGACTGGTTATGGTGGCAACAGGTTTGTAATTCCAGCCCTTTGGGAGGCTGAGGCAGGTAGATCATGAGTTCAAGCCCAGCCTGGACAATTTAATGAACTAGTGAGACTTTGTTTCACGATTACAAAGAAATAGAAAGGGCTGGGAATATAGCTTAGTGGGAGACCATGGGCTCAGTCCACAATGCCAAAAACAAACCAAAGCAAGACACAAGCCGCAGAGAGCTCCTGCCTTCTATCTCTGTACATGGCCCCCCTCCGCTCTTTGGTTATGGGAGGGAAATGACTGCCAGTCTCTCATGCAAGTTATTTTCCTTTCTGCTCTTTCCTCTTTTGGACAGAGAATGGTATAAGTATGAGATCTGGGTTTGGACCTCTGGAAGACGGGAGAGAAAATCCTGCTTCCCAAGTAGAAGGTTCAGGACAGTGTATTAACAGCTCCCCTCCTTCAGAGCACACCCCAGTGCCAGGGGGGCTGTGAGCATCTTGGTCTTCATGCACAGAGTGATTGCAAGGTTATTGTGAGCACTGAATTTTAAGAACAAGTCACATACACTTGTTTGTGTTGCTCTTGTTTGTTTTAGTGAGTGGGGTTTTGGATATTATGGTTTTCTTCTGTGACCAACACAAACACATGGGAGTTAATGTAGCCATTGGAATGAAATTGGAATAACAAGTCATTGCTATTGTACCATCATGTGCTGCTCCCTCGATTTTCTCACATAAAGATTGTCTGTATTTTGCAAACACAGAACTGGAAGCTGGAAGTCATTGTAAAATGAGGACTCAAGCACACTGAGGCCACAGGCGGTGCCGCCCTATGAAAGTGGTGCCTAATCATTTGCCTAAAGGAAACAGTGTTTCCTGTGGGCAGACGACCTGAAAGGGTTCTCCTCAGAGACACACAGATGGCCAGTACCTATGTGGAAGGGATTCAGTACCACACTGTTCATAAGGGAAGTGCAAATCAGAATCAAAATGATGTATCATTTCACCTCAGTAGGAATTCCTACTTCTAAAGAGAGAGTAAATGGAAAGATATCCCACACTCTTGGGCAGGAAGGACCAAAATAGTGAAAATGGTGATAGTGTCAAAATTGTTATACAGATTTAATGCAATTCTGATCAAAATTCCAATAGCATGCCTCACAGATTTAGAGAAAATAATCCTAAAATTCATTTGGAACCAGAAGAGTTCTAGAATTAAAATGGCCATCTTGGGCAACAAAGGCAAGGCAGGTGCATCACAATCCCTGACTGGAAATTATTTTACAGAGTTACTGTGGTAAAAATATGACACTGGCCAAAAAAATCCAAGGATCAATGGAACAGATTAGAATATTCAGAAACAACTCCAGACACACTCCGCCCCTTATCTTCAACAAAGAGGCCAAACATCTTTATTGGGAGAAAGATAGCCACTTTAATAAATGGTCCTAGAAAAATTGGCTTTCCACATGCTGAAGACTAAAACTAGACCCATGCCTATCACCATGCACTTAACTAAAATCAAAATGGATCAAGGATGTAAATATTGAAAACAGAAACACTCAATCTGCTGGAAGAGAAAATAGGTAGAACTCTTGAAGACATTGGTGTAGGCAAAGACTTTATGAACAAAACCCCGACGGCACAGGAAATGTTACAAAGAATCAACAACTGCAATCTCATTTAAAAGCCTTTGCATAGCTAAAGAAATCATCAACTGAGTGAAAGGACAGCACACAGAGTGGGAAAAATTTTTGCTGACTGTTCCTCAGATAAAGGTTTTATATTTGTTAAGCAACTCAAAATATGTTAAGGAACTCAAAATAAAATCAGATCCCCTACATCCAAACATGGGCATCTGACATGAATAGACACTTTTCTGATTAAGAAATAGTAACAGCAAATAAATATGTGAAAAAATGTTCAACATCACTGATCATTCAAGAGATGCAAACTAAAGCAGCAGTGAGACTCCATCTCACCCCAGAAAGAATGGCTGCCGTCAAGAAATCAATCAATGACAAATGTTCGAGGGGTTATGAGGAAAAAGGAACTCTTCTCCACTGCTGATGGGAGTGTAGACTGGTACAACCACTGTGGAAATAAGTGTGGAGAAAACTAGGACTAGAGGTCCCATCTGGGTATTCCCCTTCTGGGTATTTACCCCGAGGAATTGAAAACATCATACCACAGTGATATATGTGCACCCATGTTTATAGCAGCCCAGTTTGTAATAGCCAGATCTTGGAAACAACACAAATGCCCATCAATCAATGTAGGGGGAAAAATGTGGGTGTTTTAAAACCACAATGAAGTACTACTCAGTCATTAAGAAGGATAAACTTGAGACATTTATAGCTAAATGGATGCACTTTGAGGATATACTCCTAAGTGAAATGTTTTCTGGTGTGTGAGAAACCAAAAGGGTAAATAGGACCAAAATTTACACTATATATTATGAAATAAGGAGAAAATGTTCAAATGGGTTGGGAAACTAGGGGTGGAGGAGGGGGAAAGGAAGGAAGAGAAACAAAAAAATAGGAAAAATGGAAACAAAGCTTTTGTAAATAAGAAGGGGAAGAGAGATTAAAGGGAAGGGAAGGAAATGAAGAAAGAAGGAATTAGGATGCATCATATACAGGTACACATTCCCTGTGATGAATGTGATCCTTGCATATATCTAAAATGTACCAAAAACTTAACTGACAAAAAAAGACCAAAGCTAACAAGTGCCAGGCAGGGTGTGGAGAGAAGGGAGCCTTGGACACCATCGGTGGCAATGAAAATGAACACAGCTACTATGAGACATAGTACAGAAGTCCTCAAAAACTCAAAATAGACTGCTGTCCCATGGCCGCACATATAACCCAGGGAAACGATAGTCTGTGTGTCAGAGAAGCTTGTGCACCCCGTGTGCACTGCAACACTGTTCACTACAGCCAGAAAAAGAAGGGGGGCCAACCTGAGTGACCACCCACTGATGAGCAGATGAAGAGAAAGTGGCACATAGATGGAATGACCTTCAACCACGGACAGGAGAGAAATCCTGGCACGTGCAACACCTTGGGTGAAACTGCAAACAATTCCAATAAATGACGCAAGCCAGCCACAGGTGGGTACTACACAATCTCACTCTTAGGATCTTAATGTGTTGCTATTGTAGAATTTGAGTGGCGTTCTGGCCACCAAGACCCAGGAAGAGTAAGCAGGAAAGGAGGCTGCCCCTTGGGAGCTGAGTTACAGTTAGGAGTGAGAAAGTTTCGTGTGCCACTGCCTAGCAGGGTGACCCTAGACAGCCATAACATGGTGTGTATTTCAACAGCTGGAAGAAAACACTCAGGAAATTCTCACATAAAAATGATAAATGTGTTAAGAGCTAGGTCTGCCTCACCTGATTCCAGTGTTACTCATGGTATACATGGGACATCACATACCCACTAATATGCATAGTTTTTATGTTTTTATATATCACTAAAAAATAAATAATCAGTATTTCTGTATGTGTCACCTGTCAACCTGTTGTTGGGAGACATATGTGATTTTTAAGATTTTTTTCTTCTGGAATAAGAATAATTTTTGATTTGCAGAAAATCCCCAAGAATATTACAGCTCACACACATTTTTTTCTATTGTTGACGTTACTGTCACACCGTGGTCACAACTAATGAACCGGCACAGACATGCTATTGCTAACTAAGCATCATACCTTCTTCTCATTCTCTGAGAAGAATTCTCTTTAATCTAGTGTCCCTTTTCTCCTCCAGAATAATATTCATGACACCACATTACATTTATCTGTCACCTCCCTGTCAGCTACTTCAGACTGTGGTTGTTTCTTAGATTTCCTTGTTTCAGAAACCATTGATGACATTCTGAAGAGAATTGGTCAAGTAATGTATGGAATGTTTCTGAATTTGGGTATTTCTCATGGATCAACAAAGGCTTCAGGTGGTCATTTTTTATTAGTTTGTATTAGTCTATGTTTGCAGTACATAATGATTACATTTGTCCTGGGGAGTCTATATGTGCACGTAACACATCTTAATTCTTCTTGTCTCCTTCCTGTTCTTTCCCTCTCTAGTCCCTCCAACTCTTGATTCCCTTCCCATTTGAAAATTCTCTATTTCCATGTTTCCTTTGGTTCTCTTTTTAAAAATCCTTTCTCCTTTCCTTCCCCCCCCCCTCCATCTCATAGTACAGGGATCTTCACCCACCCAGCACAGTTCACAATAGCTAAATCTTGGAAACAAACAATATGTCCACAGACAGATGAATGGATAAAGAAACGTGGTATTTACCCACAGTGTAGTACTACTCTACCATAGGTGATAATTTAAAACCAAACATAATAAAATTTTCCCAGTACCTGCCACTCAGGATTAATGAACTTTAATATATACTTTAATTTAAAATACTATAATTTAATTTAACTGCCTGTCCAATGAAGGGCACAGCCACAGAGTTCACTATATCTTTGGTCCCCCTCTGTAAGACACTCACAAAAGAGGACTTTCAGAACTGCTTCAGAAAGTGACAAGAACAATCAGACAAATGTGTTCGAAGCAAGGGGGAGGATTTTGAGAGAAATTAATGGAAATGTGTCTTTTGCTGAAGTGAGTTTTTAAAAAAGTTCAACCTTCACTGCATTTTTTATCACCCCTCCTATCTAGCAGTGGAATGCCTAGGTCTATTTTAGTCTCTGCGCTGGGAATTGACCCCAGGGTCTTTGCATTGAGCTACATCCCCAGCCCCTATTTATTTATTCATTTAAAATTTTGAGACTGGCTCTTGCTAAGTATTCTAAGCTGGGCTTAAAATTGCAACCCCTCCGCCTCTCAGAGTGCTGGGATTCAGGAAGACTGCCTCCAAGTTCACCCTTTCCTGCACTTTGGCACACTCTTACCCGGCACACCATGCATCCATCACTCCTGGCACAGCTGCTGCTTTGAGACTTTCTATGCTTTGCCAATCCAACAGATAAAGATGTTATTTCCATTACAACTTTCTCAAGGCTTAACTGATGAATAATGATCTGTGAAAGCTTACAGAGTATAATGTGAGGAATTTCGAAGGGTGGAGATAGATAGAACTACAGTCAAGACTGTGAATGTTTCTACTATCTCCTAATGTTTCCTGTGCCTCTTTGGAATTCACTTCTCTCTCAATTTGTGTTTTAACTTGGTGTGCTAGAGATAGTGTTATTTTGTTCCCCCACATAAGGTTGTTTCCTTGTGTTCACATGATGGGACAATAAAAGGGGGGAAAGAAACTGATATTTCTATTTTATGGAGGAGTCTCCCTTTAAAAATTGAAGGACAAGATTGTCATACAGACCATAGTTAAGATGAGCGACAGGGCATGACTTTTATTCATGTCTTCTTCCACTTCCCAGGTAGAGTCAGAATGCTAAGAGGACCCTCAAGCTTGTAGCCCCCTGTTGCACACACCTGGTGTGGTCCCCCTACCCTGAGTACCGCTGGACCTTGGGGATAATGGTGCAGTTCTCCCTCGATTAGGTTCCAGGTGAAGCAGTTTGCAAATGTCATCAAGTAATCCAAAGAGAGGCGAACAGAGGTGGGCTTGATCCAATCACGTGAGCTCTTTAAAGGGGTTCTAAACATCAGAGACAGAAGCCACGGAGGTATGGAGAGGACCTCATCTCTGGAGCCCGGAAGGTCCAGTGCAGGGTGTCATGAGCAGAGAGTGGTTCTGCAGGGGCAAGGAACTGACTTCTGCTAACAGCCATAAGGCTCACAAGAGGACCCACAGCCGCCCGCGGGATTGCAGCCCTGACTCAGGAGAGCGCCCAGGTAACTCCCGCCGTGGAGGAGCTGCAGTAATGAGCCTGTGTCAGGCTGACTCTCCAGGCGTTTGGTAACCTGTCAGGCAGCAGCGGAAGATGGACCGCGTGGTCAAGGCCGATCTGGTTTTTTTTTTTTTAGATTAGTTTACATTTTCTAGAATTTTTAAATGAATGGAATTATACATTATTTATATACTTGGTTTGGATTTTATCTTTCAGCAGTGACTTTGGATACTCATGTTGTTTTATTTTAATACCTAAGCTTTTTATTCAAAGTATGAATACATTATAATATATGTAATCTCCACCTACTAATAGACATTTGGTTTTGAGGCTTTGGGAGGTTCTAAATAAACTGCAGGACTTCACATGGATGTGCTTTCATTTCTCTTGTTTGAATTTTGAATTTCCTGATGACTGGTAGAATAGATTATGCTTTCACATTTTATTACCCTGTGCCGTTCTCCTCTCCTATGAATTACTTCTGAGGATTTTATGCCTGTTTTTCAATAAAATTCTTCACGTTCTTGTCACTGATATATAGGGGTTGTTTATTTACTCTGAATGCAAGTCCTTTGCCTATTATTATCTATATTCAAATTATCTTTCTCCAGCTTACTATTTTTTTGCCATATAAAATTTAAATTTTAAGAAACATTAAATTGTTTATTGTTTTCAAAAAATAACCTTTGCTCTTATTACTTGTTTAAAAGAATCCTTTTCACATCTGAAGTAATCAAGATAATTTCCTAAATTTTTACAAAAAAGTCTTGTTTTTTACATGTAGATTTTTTATCCTTTTGAAGTTAATTTTTATATGGAGTTAGGTAGGAACATAATTATTTTTCCTAGAAAGCCAGTGTTCTTAGTTCTACACATTAAATAGTTTATCCTTTCTCTGCAGTGGCAAGCAGAAACAATGAAATGACACCCAGGATTTGGAGGCAAATTTGTTTACTTTGATGAGCACTGATCAAGACCGAAGGCCCAGGGAGGTAAGTTTCTATGGAGCTGAAAGGGGAAGTACAGATGCAAGGTACTTGGCTGTCCTGGTTGGTTCTTACAATGCATCAGTGACCAGCTATACAGCGCAGTGACCAGCCATTTCTAGGAGACAGAAGCAACCATAACTGCAACAGGAACTATCACCAAGGCAACCGACAGACTGGGGGGTCATTTTTGTTACATGTCCATTGGTTTTCACCATCAAAGTAAGCAATTCCTTAGAGGCATAAATCTTGTTTTCAGCCTTCTGTGCAGATGTTCTTGTTTCCTGACTACTGCAGGCCCAGTACCATGCTGTGCTGTTTTAATTACAATATCCTCATCATAAACTTTGTACATTTTATGACATTTTTCTTCTTTGTCTTTTTTTTTTTTTCAGAATTATCTTACCCTTTCCTGGATTTTACTGCTTTAGATAAAACTAAGAAGAAATTTATCAAAATGCTTGAAAAATACTGGTACATCTTTCATTAGAATTGTACTGAATTTATGGATTAATTTGGGGGAAATTTTATATCTCTGCAATACTGCATCTTCTCATCCATGGCCATATTCTTTCTTAATATTTTTCTTGTCTACTTTCTGATGCTTTAATATCACTTTAGAATTTTTCCCCCATAAAGATCTTACACTTTCTTTGTTGGATTTATTCTCCTGTATATACAATCTTAAATTTCAGGTAAAACATCATAACTCTTTCTCTTTCAAAGTTATAATGCAAAGAAATTGGAATGTCACCAAGTAGACTCCTTTCAAGAAAAAGAATAAATCAAATCTACTTGCATTAATTGTTGATGAGCTTATGATTAAAATGATGCTTTTTCTATTCTGTATTAAGAAAATAATTATGACCCCTCACATGTCAGGATTTTGTCTCTTGTGCCTTTCTGAAGAAATCACCTATGTTCAGATTTGGACATTCTACTGCTCCCCTGGTACATTAGCTCCTACCCAGCGACAAATCACATATTCTGGGAAATGTGGGGACCAAGGCAATGGTGCCAGTTTTTCAAGCTGACAGTCCAAATTGTTACATGAAATTTCCTTATTTTTAAATATGGGAAAATTTTTTTTTGATAAAAGACATTCAACATCAAGTGGGCCAAGTGGATAGGACAGAGCTGTGGTAGGACACAGAGACAGCCTGTGTCTAGCCATGGGGAAGTGCTGTCTTGGTCAGATCTTTGCTGCTTCTTTTCAAACATCTTTCCTTCCACACAGGGGATGTGCAAGGCCAGCTTACCATACGTGGGGCATATTTTCTAGCTTTCAATGCTGGCATCACAGATCTGAGCTCTACAGGACAACGAGGTTTGTTGAGTCCTCAGCATGTGTGGTTATAGAAATTTTGAGGCTTAGGAAAAGAAGTGACCAACCCAGGTACACAGTGACCTGCTGGCAGAGCCAGGCCCCACTTAGGTATCCACTTACCCTTAGACTGTCTGACCAGTCGGGAGAGCCACTGGGAAATTGGGCTACAACTCTTCCCAGAAGGCCTTGAAGAAATAAATTTATTTTGTAAGTCAGACACTATTCAATTAATTCTTCTCAGATGCGTTGAAACCCTGATACAGTGGAAAGAATGTACTTAACTGTTTTCCTCTAAGAAAAAACTAAACATAGACACAAACTGCTATGGCTTTGTGGAAGTAAATGTTCTATTTATGTTTAGGGGTCTGGAACAGGAGCTGTGGTGATCCCTCTCCAGGTTGGTGAGTAGAATAAGTGAACACAGTGATTTTTCATTTATTTATTTAACTTTCTTTAAAGAGAATAAAGCCAAACAAAAATAAAACAGAATAAAGCCAATCAAAACAAAACAATGAAAGCAATACAAGACTTCCAAAACAAGATAATAGGAAATTAACAATAGCTACCGTACTATATCTTCTTATCTTCAAGATAGCTGACCATGCCATCAGACATAATAAAACCAAACCAAACAAATCAGGATAAAACCAATCAAAACAAAACAATATAAGCATTAAAGGACTCCAAACCAAGATAACAGTAAATCAACAGTGACTACCATTGTTATCTTCAAAATAGCTGCTCATACTATCAGACATAATAAAATCCAACAAAGCAAAACCAATTTTGATTGGATAAAAACAATCAAAATAAAACAATGAAAATGATACAGGACTTGAAAACAAGATAATAGCCAATTAACAATGACTATCATAATGCTTCTTGTTTTGAAATAGCTGTCCAGACCATCAGATAACACATGTAAAATCAACCAAACAATACAAGAACTAAAGTGCATCTTTACCATAGTTGTTATCTCTTTAGAAATTTTGGGTATGTGACTTCTAATTTTTACTACATCAACTGCATCAGCTGAACTTGTTCTGTGTGGGCTGGAGGTCTCAGATTGTATTTTGCTCCTTCGTCTTGACATTTTCCTGTGCTCCTCTGAATCAGCCCATTGCTACAGGCCAGGTGCTTCCTACATTGGCTGCCAGTCCCTTGGTGCAGGGGATTGGACTAGGCACCTGGGTTCTTTCAATCTGCCCACTTGGAGTGGTGGAGATGCACGGGGTGGTGGTTCACTGATGCTCCCCGTGGTGATGAGGCCTTGGGGTGTGCCTTCTCCCGGCCAGCCGGTGCTGGGCTCGCTGGATCTCTCTGTGCTGCTGGCGTGTATCTTCAGGGTGTGGCTTCTTCCTATTAACTCCATTTATTCTTGGGTTTGGTTCAGCTCTGATATTTCTTTGCTGATTTTCTATCTAGTTGATCTGTCTCTCTGTGACAATGGGGTACTGAGGTCTCCCGTTACAATTGTGTTATTGCTCATTTGATTTTCCATGTCTACCAGTAATTGTTTTATATAGTTCAGTGCTCCTGTATTAGGAACATATATATTTATGAGTGTTATGATATTTGTGCTGTCTCCAGCTTCCTCAATGAACCAAATCCATCTTGTGTTAATCTTCTTTGCTTTGTCTTATAGCTGTTGGATTGATTTCTCATGGTCTATTTTTTGTTATCTTTCTTTTCATGTTCACTACCTGCAATTCTGTCTTCAAGATCTGAAATTCTATCCTTTCCTTTATTCAATCTGTTGCATATACTTTCAGTGGAGGTTTTAGTCTCCTGGATCTGTTTGGATCTGTTTTATGGGTTCCATTTCTCTATGTTGGGCATTTTTTGTTTCCATCATTTTCTAATCTCATCTATTCTCTATTTTCTTTGATTTTAAGCAACATTTCTTTTGTACCTGAAAAATCATTTTCTCAATAGCCTTTTCCACTTGTTTTGTTATTTCTGTTGCTGTCACTTCAGAAAGTTTAGTGTTTGAATTCCAACTTCATCCAGGCCTATTCTGGGTGAGCTGGGGGTGGGGCCTCCCCCCCACCCCGAGTCTTGCCATTCTCCACCTTTTTTTTTCTTTTATTTTGTCCTCTGTGTTGATGCCTGCCTACCTCCCATGACATACAGCTCTACCACAAGCACTGAGGCCTCTTTTATGGAGGAAAGCAGATGCCCATTCCTTGGGGGTGTCCTCCAGAGATAGTTGGATCTTTATACCTATCCCAAGAACCTACCTTCTTGTGGTGTTGTACAGCTCTGTGATAATGTCCACGTTACATTCCAGAGATGTGCTGGGTATGAAGCCGATCTTGGTCTCTGGATGTGAGGGCTGGGACTAGTCTTCTGTCAGTAGAGTTCTCCAGGGTCCAACTGCTGTCTCCTCTCTGCTGCTTCAGACACTTCCTTGTTACTGGCCTTGATGATTACTTTGCCCTCCGAAGGTGTGGGTGTGTCTGTGTGTCAGGCTGTTGTCCTGGGTCTTGGAGTTCCCCTGGGTTTTACACTCTTCCATCAGGCCCTGCCATCTGAGAAGGCCCAGATTGCAAACTTACAATGATAACATTTATTCACATTTTGGACATAGTTTCTATACATGGGTATTTATACTGGCATCACATGAATATACTTGCATAAGCAGAATGCGTGCCAGCCTTCTTGCTGCACAGCCATGTACACTGAAATGCAATGTTCATGACTCTGCAGGAAAGATCCCCCATTGCCTTGCATGCCCCTCAGCCTAATGCATGGCTTGGGAGCACTGAGCTGATCGGAGGGCTGCAGAAGTAGCCACATCTCGTTCGTGTCCTTCCATTGCTTTCTGAGGGCGCTCTGGCATGGCTTTGTGAGTCAGGCAACTCTAAAGACTTTAAAACCACAGAGCTTCATTTTCAGCTGTGATCACACAACCAGTTAACGTGCCTTCCAAGATGGAATTGTCCACTTCATGGAACTGTGAAGTGATTCGAACAAGCTGTGCTGCAATTTGCTACAGTAAAACAGAATTCCTTTAAGACCTCATTAGATAGAAAGATTATCATTATAGTCATCACTTATTGATTAACATGGGCTTCATTATCTCTGTTTGTAACTCATACCACCAGTTGGGAAGCTATAGTCCATGGGCCAAATCAGGCTCCTCAGCTATTTGCCTAAGCTCAGTGGCTCAAGCACGTGCCTGCAATTCATGAGGTAGTGAGTTCAATCCCTGGCACCAAAATAAATAAATAAATAAATAAATAAATAAAAATTACTAGAATACAGCTGTGTCTAATGTTTACAAATGTTTCATAGCTGTCCTCTGCTAGAATGCCTGAGTTATGTAATTGTGACAGCAACTCTATGGCTCACAGAGCCCGAAACCTTTTGTCTTAGTCATTTTGACAAAGTACAGCCCATTGCTATAACAGAGTACCTGACACCAGATAATTTATAATGGAAAGAGTTTTATTTGGCTCATAGTTCTGGAGCTACATGTTCGAGATTAGGTGACCACATCTGGTGAGGCCTTGTATACATCGAAACATGGTAGAGGGGGCCAGGGATACAGCTCAGTGGCATAAGCACTGCCTGGCAAATGCAAGTTCATGAGTTTGATTCCTGGTACCCGCCTCCCCCCAAATGCGTGGTGGAACAGCAGAAGGGCCAGTAGGGCTGGGTATAGACAGTCACAGAGGAAGAGAGCGTGGTTTCGTATACACCCACTGTTGCAGGGACTAGTCCAGTACCGCAGGATCTGCGTTAATTCCTCTTGATAATTCAGCCACTTCTCCCAGTTCCTACACCAGCTGGCACTGTTACACTGTGGACCAAGTTTCAGTGTAAACTCTGTAGGATACAGATACTACTTACACATAACAGTGACTACATAGTCCTTTACAGGAAAAATGGCCACCTATAGTCTGTCGTGTGTGTGTGTGTGTGTGTTAATTATGTTTTTCTTCCTCTTCCTCTTCTCCTTCTCTTTCTGTCCCTCCTCTTTTTCCTTTTCTTCCTCTTCTTCTTTCTTCTTTAATAGCTCTTAATGTTAACGGAAAAAACAAAGCAAAACATACCAAAAAAAAGTCTTACATCTCTGAGACAGGATTTGGCTCTGGGGCCCGTGTTTGCCAATCTCTGGTCTAAACAATCAGAATAATAAATCAAATTCTGGTTTGTAGCATTTGCAAATTTCCATAGTGTGAACACCCTGTCCCCTGTGAAAAATTTTAAACTACTTACATTCCTTGTTGAATGCAGTGCTTGGGAAAAGATATGCAGTAGTGTTACTAAAAGCAAATGCCTAAGCTGAGCTAGGTGTGGTGGCTCACTGCAGTAATTCTAGCACTCAGGAGGCTGAGGCAGGAGGATCTCAAGTTTGAGACATGCCTGGGCTACATACTGAGTTTGTGGCCAGCCTGAGCTACATAGTGAGACCTTGTGTCACAAACTAAAATGAACAAACATCTCCCACTCTGCCCCACTCACCCACACAAACAAAACAAATGTCCAAGTTCTCTGGTGCTCCAAGCATTCAGAGTTTAGAGGACAAGTGTGGGTGGGAAGGGACAGATTTATTCAAGGCCACCCCCAAGGAAGGCAGATGAGCTGCCTCCTCCGAGCTCTAGCTTGGGGCACTTGGTTGTTTCTTGGTGGGTTCAGAGGTGCCCAGGGCTTACACAGGAAGAGACAAGCGGTGTGATGAGCAGGAAAAGCAGCGCTGGGCAGGCCCTCTGTCATTTTTGGGTGTATCTTCTCAGATCCGAGTCATCTGGATGGACTCAGAATTGGGCTTCTTAGGGAAAACCTAAGCAGGGGCTGCCTTCCCTGAGAAGGGTGAGGGGAGTGGGAAGGCAAAAGGAAATGGGAATAAAAGGGAGAAGGCCCAGAAGAAACTTTCAAAAGGGGCCTGGCACAGTAACAAGTTCTCTCCTTTTTTCTTTTCTTTTTTTCTTTTGAGACAGAGTCTCCTGTCAGGCTGGCCTTGAACCTGCAGCCAAGCCTCTTGCCTCTGCCTGCCAAGTGCTGGGATGACAGACGTGCACCAACACATTGGCTACTAGCCAGTCCTCGTGCCATATTTTCACCCTGAGAGACAGTGGTATGAGTAACAACAGGGAGAGAAATAACTAGCAGAGATTTAAGGGTTGACGACTTTAATACAATTTTTCAGTTCTAAGTTGACAGTATATAATTCAGTTTTTAATCATGAACATGGTAAGGAAGGGCTTGTAAAAATGTTTGAGCATTTCACAACTGGTTCTTGCAAAGCAGCAAAAGCCTACTACTGTACAAGAGCTTAGAGAACTTAGCACTGTTGAGAGGTAAAAGGAAAGTCCAGACAGCTGCAGTATCTGCTGGAAAGTGCTAAGCTTCAGAATGTACGTGTAGATTGGAGCACAAACACGTTGGCTGCTTACCTCTGCACTATTGCAGGGGACATCCGTTGTGATTGGGATCTGCCCAAACCAGAACAAGCACAGTGTATAGACACAGTCAGCAACCAATCTCGCGTATTCTCCACTCCTACATCAGCTTTCTTTGAGGAAATGAAAGTCAGGAACAGGTGGATTTGATGTTGATTGATTCAAAATATTTAGTAGACAGATTTTCCTCTGTTTGCAGCAGCCAAGTTTGGCTCTGACAGTTTCTGTGATCCATTTTAGACATTCACAACATTTCTCAGTCGTGGCAATGGGGAGGCAGAGATGGCTTTCTGGCAGCTGCATTGCCATCTTACTGTCATTGTCCCCAGGTTGAGAAAGGCATTCGGCTCGTGTGTTTCACCAAGTCCTTTTTATATTTCTTCAAAGTCAATAAACAGACGGGGCCTCAGCTGAGGAGATTCATTCGCTGTCCATGAAGACTCCAGAGGGTGAGGCATCCATCAGATGAGTCTGTACTGTGTGTGGGTTTTTAAAAGATATTTAATGTTTTATGTTTTAAGAAAAAAGAAACACAAAACTAATTACTGTCAACTACATCTTTAGTCTTCCAGCTATCTAGCCAGCATAAAGCTGTTATTAAACCATGGTACGCCTTTGCTTTTCTTCCCACGGAAGAGTAATTATTTTATTCACAGTATTGGCTTCTATACCGAAGTTGTCAATCAAGACAGCCAAACAACTGCCTGTAAAGGAAACAGCTCACGTTCTTTGTTTTTGTTGCAGATACACATGAAATATATATCTTTCGGGGCTTCTCACTCTCGTCTCTAATTGTTACCAAGCAAATAAATGGAGAAAGGTGCTCTTAAGATGATAATGCAGCTCCTGGCTTTTGAACGATCTTTTCCTTTGTTAACATTCAGCTCTCCCAGTGTCATTTCAGGCCAGTGGAATCTTTAGCATCTGGGCAACACTGAAAACACAGGAGGCGGGGCGTCTTTCTTCCAATCTCTCTTCCCCCAGCAGAAATTACCTTTAATAGCTGCTGCCAACTGTGTGCAGGTAACAACAGTCAAAGAGACAATAGCTCATGCTGATTTGAATGGAATAAGCCCAAAGTATTGGCAACACTGCTGTTTAAAGTCCTAGATTAGCATAACTGTTCCCTGTTGAAGTAGCAGGTGAGGGTCTGTTTTCCAAGGTTCCTTTCCTGGTTTGTCTCCATCACCCATGTTAATGAAGGAAAATAAAACAGCTTTTTAGTCTGGCTCAAAAAACTTAAATCTTCTATCTTGTTTTTTATGTGGACCAAATAAGCTGTTAGGAAGTCTTCAGGGTCACTTCAGAATGTCTTCGCAATTATTTAGTCATTATTTAAATTAATCCCAAACAAACCTACCCTTGCACCTCAACATCTTCATTGGCCCTGAGCTTTTGTGATTGGTACAAAATAGTAAGAGACTATTATGGTTCAAATCACTTGGAGTCAAAACGTGATGTGCCATGAAATACGATACATATCAATTAAAGGAATATTGAAGAAACACAGTTCATTGGTCTAAATTTGAGACCAATATGAGAGCGATATGAGACTAGTCATTGAAATAGGAAAGTTATTTTACAGTTTCCAACAAGTTCAGGAAGTGAATGCCATTTTGTGATATTATCTAATTTAACCATGAAAAGACTAAAGTATAACAATATGCTGAATATCGAACTTTCCATAAGGTAACAACACGTACACTTGAAACCCTAAGGAGCTAATAATTTAAAACCCACCTGTGGAGAGAAAGCAGCTAGCAAGTCTGGGTTTTGATCTCTTGTTACAGGAAGCTGCAATGAACCCAGCAGAGGTATCTGTCTGAGGTTGGCACTCCCTTCTCCTTTTCATGTTGCAGGGACACCCGACAGTCTTCACGCTAGAGTGGACCATGTCCATGTGGTCACTGACAGCACCTCTGACCCGCTCTCCAGCGCGTCTTCTGGTGCTGCCCACTTCCCAGCTCCCTTGCTGACTCACGTCTAATACAAGTGATTCCGGAAGAACAGTACACTCATCCACAGTGGTCAGCTTTCGTGTTCCTGTCCCCCTTTCTAGAACACAATCAATTCTAAAATCAACCCTGAAGATGTCCCTTTGAAAGGAATCCAGTACACACCTCCATTCTTTGCATCTTATTTTGTTTGGTGCTGAGCCTTACGTTGCTCAGTGATAATGCAAGTTCCTATAGGTTCTTCTTAATTCTGTATCCAGTGCTTGGTGCAATGTGTATGTTGATAAAACTGCATGAACTATGTGAATGAATGTTCTACCCTTGGATTTATTAATCTAAGTTAGCCACATACTAGCTTCAGAAGATCCTGCTTTTAAGATCAACAGAAAGATATTTCTGCTACAAAACTCTCCCTGGAGCTTCACACTCTTATTCCCAACGGTCTACTTATTGTGCTTCATTAAATGTTTCAAAGACACCTGACTTCAGCGTGTGCAAGACTGAAGACGTCCTCTGCACGCCTTTGCTGCCACTCTGATGTCCTTCCTTTGGTTATTGTCCAAATTGCCCAGGTCGAAAAAGTCAGTGTCACCCCATTCTACATCTGATTTTGCAGGTCCAATGACTGCTCCTAAATAGCTCTTCTGTCACTCTACTCCTCACGGTCTCTCCTGCCAATGTTCCGGCCCAGTCTAGCAGCCCACTCCTGCCTGGACTATTGCGCTAGGCTCCTAATTCACTCCTTGTATTCTTTGCACTCCCCTTTTCCATCTGCTGTCCCTCAATATATTTAGTGTAGTGTTTTAGAATGTGCATGGCAGTGGGGTCACATGGCTTAAAAGTGCCCTATAGCCTCTTACTGACTGAGAACCAGACCCACTCCTCAGTAGACCTCCAGACCCTGCAGGCTCTTCCCTGATTCCACAGTACCGCTGTAGCCTCAGCTCCCCATCCTCATCTCCCCGATGCCTCAGGCTCATCAGCTTTACAGTTGCCACATGCACCAAGTTCCCTCTGGCTCCAGGGCTTGGGACATGTCTCCCAAAAGGTTTCTCTGCTCTCTTCTATCTGGTTCCTTCTCTTTCTTGTCCTTTGGGTCTCAGGTTAAAAATCACTTCCTCTGGAAGGCTTTCCTGATCTCCTACACTTGATCTTGATCATGTTATATACTTAGAACATTACTGTCTTTATTATAGCTTTGTAAATATGTATGTATCCATTAGTGTGGTCATTGGACTATGATTGGATTTCTCATTACCTAAGACTATTAGCAGCAAGAAGTCTAAGCTTATCCCTGCTTTTTCCACTGTGATCTTCCCCACTACATAGCATGGGGCTGGACATGCCTTCTCTGCTGTGCAAATGTATGTTGAACTCCTGAGCAAACAAACTGAGCACATGAAGGAAAAACAGAAGGATGCTGCCCACAACCATGTGTTCAAGGTCGACCTGAGGCTCATCTCCTGAGACCTCAGATTTCAGTGACGAACTCACCACCCACCCACACACCTGTAGATTAGCCATTTCCTGTCCTCTTTTCCCATTCCCAGAAGCTGGCTGGATTCTCTTCTGACTCAGCACCACACTGGATCAGTTAGGGTTCTTACTTGAAGCTGCAGAAGCTGACTGTGGCTGATTAAGCAGCAAACAAGTTCATTAAAGGATCCAATAGCTGGAAGATACTGAGAGGTTTAGAGAACCGGGCTTAATGCCAGATTTCCAGGAATAATGCCCCAAATCATGCTCCAAAGTTAGTTAAATGAGAAGAATGCTGTTGTCCTTGCCACTGAACGAAATCCTGTCAACTCTACCATCTCCTGAGCCATGTACCCAGCCCTTTCTCCCCCTTCTCCCCAAAGCAAAGATTCTGTTGCTCCTCACCAGATATATGGATTTCACCTGAAACTCCCCCCTCCCTTGCCTGAGTGCGCATTTCTACAGTCTAATGCTGGGGGTAGAGGATCCTAAATCATGGCCCAAACTTGCTACTCAGCCGCTGTTTGATAGTGAACCTCAGCCAGCATGCTTAGCCTAACACACCCCAGCTGGCGGGGTGTGAGGATTGCAGCCTGCTGTGTGTATGGACTCAGAACATATAAGACCTTTAGAGCCAATTATCAGCTATCCTAGAAATCTGCTAGAAATCATAGAAGGCAGCACAAACTCTGGAATCCAATCATCTGAGCAAAATGCAACATCGGCTTTTCACGGAGTATACGACTTTGGCAGATAGGTTGTCAGAGGCTACACAGATGAATATCATGATTTGTTCTGCAATACCTGGCCCATGACTGGCACATAGTAATTGTCCATTGAGTGAATAAATGGAAAAGTAATTATAGGAATGAGTGACTTTGATATTAATCCAATTGAGCCAGGTCAAGCTATGTTAGCAATTTATAAAAATGAGTGGCTTAAAACAGAAAGGCGTTCTCTCTTTTGTGTTGCTTCAAATCCACGAAGGGATGGATGGGGCCTTGTTCTGGGTCCCTGAATTCTAGGATGCTCTCGAGTGGGGTTTTCATTACTTGGAAGATCATTATGACATGGGGAAAGGACCATGGTGATTTGTGCATTGGCTCCTGGGATGTCCACCAGAGGTGGTGTGTGTCATTTCCAGGTATGACTTACTTACCAAGGAAAATTATACAGGCATTTGTACCTCCAAGAGATCACGGTGGTGCTCAGAGCATAGATTAAAATATGTGATGAAAAGCAGAAATGATGGCCTCAGCTTTTCTGAATCTGTTTTCTTTGAAAACATAAGGACAATAGCAGGTTCTACCTCATAGGGCTGAGGTGAAGACTAAATGACGTAGATAGATAGAGCACAAAATCCATGTCTATGGAATTATATGTAAAATTTTCAAAGTTTATCAGGAGCATAATGATGTGACAGGGGTGAATTTCAGGTGGATTTTACCTCCAGGGTCCTTGTTTTCCTGCATATGGGCAAGACACAAAGTCTAGGGCAGCCAGGTCAGTGATGAGTCAGAGGCAGGAATCAACTTGCTGAGACTGGACAGTCCAAGTCAGGGTGAGTAGACATAGCATGTCAAGTCATCATTTCTGTGTCTCTTCCCGTCCTTGACTATGACCCTTGCTGCCAGGAGAAGCAGTGTACTTAGAAGAAGAGCATAAAGAGACGTTTTGAAAAATGTTTAGATTTTGGATTTCCAAACTATGTTCTTGAATCCCACATAGAAACATTAGTTTCGAAAGCTACCACTTTGGATATGTAAGGGTTTTGTTGGAAGAAGAGAGGGCTTTGGAGAAAGAAACCGGAAGGTCTTGAAGAGTGAATGGGGGATTTAAGGTTTGTGCTATGGATGTCTGGGAATAAGAAGGAGGAAAGCTGCAGATGAGTCCGATCTGGGACAAGACAAGGGTCATCTAACTTGGCACGACAGATAACAGAGAAAGAGGAAGGAATACTGGGGATGCTGGGGCAGGTTGGTGTGGTCAGACAGAGGGGCCTCAGGAAGAGACGGGGAGTGCACAGTGCGAGCAGGCCCAGGGAAGACACTGTGCCAGCTGCTAATGGTTAACTTTAGGGGCCAAGTGGACTGTGTTAAAAAGCTACTCAGCAGGTAAAGCATTGCTTCTAAGTATGTCTGAGAGGGTGATTCCAGAAGAGGTCGGCATTCAGATTAGTGAACTGAATAAGGACAGTCTCCAGCAAGATCTGACCTCGCCCAGCGTGGGTGGGACCACACAGTCAGGTGAGGACTCACACATCGGCTCACGGAAGCTGGACAACCATCTCCTCCTGCCAGGTTCTCTGGGTTCTGGACTAGGACTTGTACCCACAGCCCCCCAAAGTCTGAGTCCTTCAGCCTTGGCCTGAGAGTTACGCTACTGGCTGCTCTGCTTCTGTAGCTTGCAGAGCACACGTCGTGGGATTCCTTTCGATTCATAATTTCATGAGTTGAAACTCATGCTATTTTTTTAAAAATTTCTCTAGGGAATCCTGACTAATACAGTGGCCAAGAAACAGCTGAACCAAAGCCTGAAGATTTGCACTGCCATTTCGGTGGCTCAACACATTTGCTGCCTTGAGGAGCTGGGTTAGCTGGTTTTGTGAAGATACTGGTAAATTATTTAATGGAGAGATATGCTTTGTTTCTCTTTAATGTCTTTGCTGAGCTTTAACCCAAATGGGCACCCTTCAAATGACTTTCAAAAGACCTTGGATACTCTGACCTTCTGAAGAATAAGTCATTGATATCAACATGGCGATGGTAAAGGGAAAACTTAGCAGAGCTACTTGGGAGGGAAAATACACACCTGCTCTGAGTTACACCTTAACTTTTGAGTTCCCTTTGTCCTCACACTAACCTTGGTCTTCCTCCAAACAAGGTACAAAATTGTACGTCTGGATGCATCTTTCAAAGGAATAATGTCTACGTAATGTATTTCTTTTTCCTTAAAGGTGACATTAGGAAATTTTATAAGATCATAAAGTAAGACATTTTGATTGAAAGATATTAAAGCTGAGAACTAAGACTTACTGAAAACCCTGCTTTTCAGGCCTTATTAAGCACTGTAAGTGGAATATCTTACAGCAGTTTGAACTCCATCTTATACAGAACAAAACACAGCAGTCAAGCGAGTGACATATCAAACACACAACAAAGATGATTTGAGCTCAGGGTGTTCTAGCTCAGCACCTGCAGGTTTAACCACTGCACTGTCCCCTATTGTACAGCAATGCATGCTCCTAACTCTTGCTCTCCTTCATTCATTCAAGTGTTTTTTTCAAGCAGTCTGTAAATTAGGTATTGCTTTAGTCAGAGGGATAAAGAAGTTAGCACAGCACAGTATTAGTACCGCGGAGCTACTCCTGGCCTATGCTGCAGTGATTCCCTGCTACCTTGGCCTACGCTGTCTGGTCAGTTTATTTTATTGTCAACTTGACAGGATGAAGAGATCCTAGAGTAGCGATTGGACCTCGGGGGTGCCATACTCATCAGTGGCTTGTGCTGTGCCATAGGAACACAGATTTTCACAGCTCAGTGTGCTGTTGGGAGCTGGGCCTGGTTGGTGGAGGTAGTCACTGGGCCCATGTCTTTGGGGGGTGCATGTCTCCCTCTGTGTTGTTTTCTGGCCATCATGATCTGAGCACCTTTGTTCTACCAAGGCCTTCTGCTCTTGCCTTGGAATCAGTTAACCATGCACTGAAACCTCTGAACTTGTTATGCCAAATTAGACCTTCCCTCCTTTAAATTATGAGTGTCAGGCATTTTGTCCCCACAAGAAGAAAGCTGAATATAATATGATTTCTTCATGGAAAATTAAGATGTAGTGGAAAAAATGAACTTTGTATGGGCTTCACCACCAGGTACATGTGAGTAAGTAAATAAATCACTAAAATTGCCTGTGCCTTCTTGCCAGCTAGACATTTTCAGTCCTCCAGTGATAAGGTCCTAAGACTAGGACAGATGGACTCTGAGCTCAAGGTGTCACACTGCAAGAGAGTTCAGATGCAAGCAAACATGCCTTCAAATCTTAATTATTCGACCTGGTCCTATCTGTGACAATTCAAAGGCACCAAATCACTTCTCTCAGCAGTTAAAATATCTGGACTGGAACTTATGCCCTGATTCTGACTTCTAATTGGCATGGAGTTCAGCATGGGCCACTAACGTTAATAGAACAGATTCCTGCTGTCAAGGAACCAGACAGCAGTGTGGAGAAGAGACTCCTTCTGCTATTCTAATGAGACCTGTTTCTATGACTGCCCAGGTCTACATTCCACACTCAATAAATTTTTCCCTTCTTCTTTCCTGCTTTTCAAATCATTGTGTTTGTTTTTGTTTTCTGACCCAGTGTACTTGCTTTGCACATTCCTGTGTTCATTTTCTCTTGGAGAAACAGCAATATGCTCCGGAAGGAGAACCAGAGCCAGACTGGACTCTGGCCTGCTTTATACAAATGATCCTGCAGATAAGGTCAATCCTTCCTTGATTGTAGGTTCTGAATTCACGACATAGAACCACACTGCCTTCTGCCTCAGTGGGAAACTAAACATAATGCATCA
Source organism: Dolichotis patagonum (assembly GCA_004027295.1). NCBI lineage: Eukaryota > Metazoa > Chordata > Mammalia > Rodentia > Caviidae > Dolichotis > Dolichotis patagonum. The sequence continues at coordinate 139,553 of PVJX010001201.1, read as the reverse complement.
CCCTGTGTCCAGCACAGTGAGAGTAAAAATATAACCCTTGACACAGTGTTGGATTGGACACAGAGTGTTAGATCTCTAACCTGTAACTTCATTGTTAAGTAATTTCTTTCCTGTTTCTCTTTCTTACCTCAAGCCTATGATTTTTTTACAGCAAGAGGAACAAATCTCACTGAAAACCCAGAGATGTTGTGATAAGCACACAGGGTATGATGGTTAGAAACAAAACAAAATAAAAATTTGCACCCTCAACCTATATGCCCCAAGCCTGGACTATTATGTAATCTCATCACGGTCTCTAGAAATTTCCAGTGAAAACATGATACTGGAGTCAGAGAGCTAACACTTGTGTCCTGGCTCTGCTGTCTCGTAGTAACAGGTCCCTGGGCAAGAAGCCCAACTTGTGTAGTTCCGAGTTTCCTCTTTATAAGGCAGAAGGAATAAAATGGATCACTCTAACTCATGGTGCTGCTGTGAAGATTAAAGGAGAAGTGCTAGTCACTGAGTAGCCACCCAGTCAGTGCCACTCTTTTGATTGCTATTTCTGTTTTGTTGTTATTGGAAACAGTGCAGATTGAAATGTTCTCCAGTAACACAGCTCTCAGCCAGTGATAAACAGAATTTTCCACGATGTTCTTTTCAAGTTCACTTGGGGTCTTCCACCCCCTGGCACAGCCTCCCTCTCTTCCACCCAGAGTGTTGCAATGGTCTCTAATTTCTCTCCCTGCCATCAGCCTTGTTCTCCCCAAATCACAGTCCACAGAGCAGACAGAGGGATCTTTCTCAAGGATTAACCTGCTTGCCTCTCTCTCTTGCTCAGCATCTTTTATCTGCTTTCCAGTGCTCTTAAGATAAAATCCTTTCTATACTACATTGATCCATAGGCCTGCACTACTGGATGGTGTCCATGCCTGCAGCCTGCATGCTAGACAGAGCCTCCTCCATCCTTTGCTGTCCAGCCCCACAGAACTGCTCTCCCTTCTTGCCAGGACACAGCTCTCTGCCTTCTGAGCTAACATCTGCTGCTCCCTTCAGCCTTACCTCTGCATTGGCTGTGTCTTTCCTGCCTGTAGAACGTTTCTTCCGAGAGGGTCTGTGTAACCCGTGTCACATGCTTTCCACGGGACTTCATTGCTTCATCACGTGGTTTGCTGTCTTCCTGCTGACGTGTGAAGACCCACTCCATGGATTTGGGCTCAGGGCAGAAACTGAGCTGATGCCACACCAGCCACTTTTCCAACTGGGAAAGGAGTGGGCAGGGAGTATCTGCACTGGAGTAGCTGAGGCAAGAAGCCACTTACCTGATGGAAGTGTGCTGTTTGTTAGAAATGTCACCAAATAATCGTGTGAATTACTGCACCCTGTCTGTTTTTATCCTATGCTTGCTGAATGACTAAGTTATTGTACTCCACTGGCTCATAACTTCTGACCACAAAAAACTGGTGCAGCACCTCTCCCACATGTGGAATGTAACAATTCCAGCTTGAGAGGGAAGGTTAATTTCACCAGAGCCCTGATATTTACATGGAATGTGTTAAATACATGAGGCAGGCTGTTTTTTTTAAAATCAACTAGTAATGCTTTTTATGAAGTTATCTTGATGTGAAATATGCCAACTATCTGACATAAATATGGTGCTTCAAATTGTGAATTTTATTTGAAAATAAATGAATTCAGCAAAATGTCTTATGAAGCGGATGATGCTAGTTCCTTTAGTCCTAGTATTTTTATAGTAGATAAAAAGCATGTAATTAAAATATCAATAAATGACAGGTTTACAAAACCTGCAGTCTGACCCAGGTCTAAGGGAAATCAGAAAGATACAGCCTAAACTTTACCAGGGAAACCTTGAGGCACAGCTGTAAGGTAATTGATTTTCTTTTAAATAAGGGAATCTAACTCTCAAATTTTTTTCATGATTTTCCTCAAGATATGCCATATGCTTCATATGAGAATATTATCATTGTTACGCTCCTTTGTTAAGAAATCTATTTTACTATAATTCTATTCACTGTAATTTCCTTAGTAACAAGCTGCTCTCTTCTTCTTTCAGAAGCTATTAAAATGTCACTCACATGACATTCTAGAGGTGGATCCAGCTATTCCCTATAGCTATTCAAAAAAAACATAATCACCATAATTAGTGTTGACATCTAATTAACTTTCAGCTTCCTCTCTACAGCATCTACAGCTGGACAAACTATGTATTCCAGGATAAAGATTAAGCCCTGCTGCCTTTTCTTCAACTAACTAACTAACTAACTAACTAAATAAATAAATAAATAAATAAAACAAACAGGCTACTAAACACCTGGGTTCTGTGCTTTTGTTCCCCTGTAAATGGTGTTCGGAGGTAGGACAGCTCCCACTTACACCTTTACGAATATTATCTACTGGTAAACTGGAGCTGCTCATAAGGAAGTGAATCCATATTGTGGATCACAGGACCGCTAAGTTCTATCTGGTGTGTGAGGCACAGGATCAAGGATGAGTCCCAAAGTCAGCCAACGCACAGTCTTAGGATGAGGTCTTGGTGTGATAGCTTTCTAGCTGGCTTGTTTCATCACTTGCTACTTTTGTCTTTATTTTCTCTGCATAACACCTCCTGTACTCCTTTCAGCTTTCAGCATCAGGTTGTGTCTCACTTCTGGGGCTTTGGTGATGCTTCTCCTCTGACCTCTTCCATTAGGGTAACGCCAAAGGAATCTGGTGCAAAACTTTTGATTTCACGTGTCAGCTCTGCACACCATCAGCAGGAGGATCTGGAGCATGTGATTTTCACTTCTAAGTGTTTCTAGTTTCTTGTACAAGGATGCTACCAACTTCTTGGAGTGTTGTGAGGATCGAAGGTGTGTGTGTATAAATTACTTTGCTGTTTTGGTTTCATCTCCTGATCATTATCTACTGGTTTTATATCCAAATTCCTTTTCTTTAGAATTTCTTTCTTCATGTTCCAGGACAGCATAGGTCCCCCTCTCTGTACTGTGTATTCGCTGCGCTTCCACAATTGCAATGACCATACTAAGTGTGCCATGCTATATTTTTTTGAACAACAGGTACTTTTTGAGTTGTCACTCTGTGCCAGGCACTGGGGATATATCTACCAATGAATTAAAAACATAGGGTCCTTGCTCCAGCTGGGCTCATAGTCTGGTGGGTGTCTAGTGTCTGGAGATATGAAATAAGTATGTATTTAAACTAAAGAATATAATTTATAAGTGAAGCAGTAACTACGCCAGTGTAATGGGATAAGGGGGCTTGAAGAGAGGAATTATCTCAGGTGAGGTGGTTTCCAAATGAGAGGTATTTATTCACACTAAGTCCTGTGGGGTGAGAAGGAACTAGCCATGCACACATACAAAGGAAGAGGGCTCCACGTAGCTTGGATGGTGAAAGCAGAAGCTTGAATGCAGGCCTGACCCACATCCCAAGACCCCTCTGATCTCTTCTCCTTCAGGGGATGGTGCAAGCCACACTCCCTCCTGCTCCCTCACTCCTGGAGCTATCATAGTTTTTAAAATCATGGATCCTGGGTTATAAAATATAACTTATTTTTGAGATGGACAGTGGAAAGAGGAATGCATATTAGATTTCTGTCCTCTGACCCTCTCACCTGGAGGAGACTCTTGTCTGTGTGGGGACAGGAGCACTGCAGGTGAGGTGCAGGTGTGGGAGGTATAAGCCTCCACAATGCAACTCCCAACCTTGCCACAAAGCACTGTCCAGTCCCCACTGTCAGTGTCACCTGGTCAAGACCTTGTCTCCTGAAAACTCCTCCTCCCTTCAGATTCCATCTTCAGCTAAGACAAAGGGGCCCCTTCCTCTGCAGAAAGACTTCATTTGTGAGCAGGTAGGATTAAACAGACAAAATTAAGGGTGAAGAGCAGGGCTGTTTTTCCAGGGAGTAAGAAGTGCGGCTGAGGGTCTGCACACTGGAGAAGGCTTTGTTCTCTAGGTTGGGGACAGTTCCACCACTTTCTTCATCGCCTAAGAGTTTCTACCTTTGAGTGACTGAGACTGTTTCAGTGTGACAGTGAAACTTGACTGTCAACTTTATTGGATTGAGAGATGCCTAGCTTAGTAAAGCATACTTTTGGTTGGGTCACCAGGTGTGACCTTGGGTGGCACACTGGGTTCCTGGCCCCTTCCTCTCTGGCTTCTTCCCAGTCTCTCTGTTTTTCTACCTTGAGGAGAGCAGCTTTCCTCTTCAATACCCTCCTGCTATGGTTTCTGCTTTGGAGCCAACCAAACATGGGTTGAAACACCACAACCAGGAGGTAAAAAAAAACATTTCCTCCTTTAGTTGTGCATGTCAGATATTTTGTCCCAGCAATGGGACGCTGAGTGATACAGAGGTCAAAAAAGGGCTTATGCTGATCTACAACTCTGAAAGATTAGTAGTGGCTGTTTGGATCACCATTTTGATTCCCAAAGTCACATTTAGGCTTCGGAAAAGGGCAAGCAGCCAGTGACATTCTTCAGGAATACAGGCACCAGGCACATGCCTTCTCTTCATGGAACAACAGCTGAGCCCTTGTTTTGTCATCAGCTTGGTCTCACAGTTGTTTTCTGCCATAGGCTCTCTATAATGCTATGTAAAACTGTGCAGAGGCTGCCACGCCACTGGGAAAGAGCCCCAGCCAGAATAGAAACCACGCCCTCCGTGAGCAGCTGGAGCATGGGCTGACACACCAGCAGAGCACCCCGCCCTGTGTTTCAGAGGATTCAAGGTGAGATGATAGCAACTGAGGGGAAGGGAATAGCCTGGTGCTTGTATTGTTTGATTGACTCCGCAGGCCTGAGGCTGGTGCTCTGGGCATCTACCTGGAGGGTGGCAGTGTGCATTGTGTCAGCTGTGGGGGATTTCCTGCTCTCTTGTTTTTGAAATCCAATGTTTTGTTCTGTTTTACTGTTTTGTTTTATTGTGTTGTCTGGTAACCTGAGTGACTACTCTGATGATAACAGTGTGCAGTACTGTTCTCACTGTTTTGTTTTGTACCAATTCACTGTTTTATTTTATTCAGTGTTATATTTTGACTGGTTTTATTCTGGTCTTTTTTGTTTGTTTGTTTGCTTTTGCTATGTCTGATGGTATGGACTAGTATTGTGAAGATAGCAAGATATATTATGCCAGCCATTGTTGATTTCCTATTGTCCTGTTCTGAAGCTCTGTACCACTTTTACTGCTGTGTTTTGATTGGCTTTATTCTGTTTTCTTGGGTTTTGTTCTGTTTAAAATAAAACAAAAAATAAAAAACATTTAAAGAAAACTGCACAGACTGCCTGGATCAGCCAGGGTGTAGACAATGGCACCATACCGTGTTTTCTCTCTAGCCTTGCCTCTTGCCCTAGGCTATTTCCCCATGGTAGCCTTGGATGTCACGAGGCTTGAACACTTTGGCCTGTGGTTGCGATAGTACTTTCTGGCTTCGCTTTGATACAGTTCTACTTGTCGGTAAACTGAATGCCCAGCTCTGTCCTTTTTCCTTCTTTCTAGTTGACCATGATCATTACATGCTCTTAACTGAATGGATCTCATCAAGCATTTCCTTGATTCCTCGCCAGTCTGTTGAGTGCTCACACACTTTCGGCCACTTATTAGCAAATCCAGTGACCTTTTCCAAGGCTTGCTTTGCCATGGCACTGGTAGCCTGTCTCATAGATTTCTTCATGATACCTTTAGGAATGCACAAATTCCATCTCTTCATCTTTTGTCCTTTACCCAATTGCATTATGACCTTCAAATCATATATATTTTGCAAGCCCACCTCTTTCAAACTGGGGGCTCTTAGCAGAAGAATTAAATCTTTTTGTGCATTATCACTGGTTCCCATACTGCTGCTTTGCCCCACTGCCAGTTTTGCTGTCTCTCTACACAACCTCAGAGTATCTAGCATCTTATGCAATCAAGCCATTCCATCTTGCTGTAGTTCTTAGACACATACTCACCTTGGTTCTGCTCAGGAATTAACTAACTTGGACTGCTCTGTCTCCTCTTTCCCATTCCCATGACATCTTTTTCTTGTCTCAGAAAAATTACTTCTCACCATTTTTTTTTCAGTTCAGTGATGAATTCATCTTGTGCCTGTCTATCACTGTGTTAACATGTGTCTACAAATTATTTGACATTCCCACCTTTGAATGATGGATCCTACTCACCCCCCCCTTAATTGGAAGTTAAACTTAGTGGCTCTTTTCAGATGAATTGGAAGTATGACAGTGATGAATGTGACTTCCAAGATTATCTCAGAAAAGGCACTATGATTTCCACTTCAATTTTTCTCCAGAAATCTTTACCATGGATGGAGAATGCCAGCTGCCATGTTGTCAGGATATATGCACGGCCCTGTGCAGAAGAGTAGGTGGTGAAGAAATAGGCACTCTGGCAACAAATCACCCTGACTAGCCCAGTCAAAGTAACCCATTTCGAGAGTAGAGCCTTCATCTCTTGGGTGACTTAGTTACAGTTGTCATGTTGACTGTCATCTCAAGAAAAAAATCCTATGTTTGACTATCTAAGCTAACCTACTTAGGACACTTGAACTGAAAAAATTGTGGAATAAAAAAGATGAATGAGTGGGCCATGGCAGTCCACACCTGTAATGCAGGCACTTGTGAGGCTCAGGCAGGAGAATCATTACCTGAGCAATTCAGTAAGACCATATCTCGGTGGGGGGGGGGACACCACATTATTGCTGTTTTAAGCCTTTAAATTTGGGGGTAATATGTTATAATAGATTACTAATATACTGTTTCATTAAAAAAAAACAAGAGGCAGAAAGGGAATGTATGAATTAGTTATTGCTAGGATAGGGCTAGCAAGAAATCTTATTTCCCTATAAACACTAGCATCTTTTCCTGGCGTGTCTGCAGATCAGCAGAGACGGCTCTGGTGATCCTGGCCGAGCTTGCCTGTTCCTCTGCAGAATGGGCCGGGGACTGGCTCCGCTCTCTGGTTTCCGCTTCTTGTGATTTGCATTCTCATGGAAAGGCACAAGTACAAAGGAATGGGCAAAAATAGGGCCCTGATGAGGAGTGGACATCTTTTTATTTCTTCTCATTCCATCAGCCAAGCAAACTATAAAGTCAGGACTCCTTAGTGGCAGGAAGTATAAACCCTGCAGCCAGCACTGTGGATGTATGTTTCCCCTTCTGTGTAAATGCTGACACAATAATCTAGCTGACCACAAGCCAGATCCCTGTTCCCATGTGTGATAGTATGAATGTGTTTTTCTTTCCAACACTCATGTTTTGAAACCTAATCCTGAATGTGATGAGATTAGGCCATGAGTCCTTTTAGGGGTCAGGTAGGTCATGAGGGCATGAAAGTGACTAGTGCTCTTAGAAAGAGCCTGGGGAGCTGCCTCCCACCTCCTGCCTCGTGAGAAGGTAGCAAGAAGGAATAATGGGGAGAAATGAGCCTTCATAAGACCCCCAACCTACCACTGCCTGCACTGTGGACTTCTCAACATTCAAAAGAATACAAATAACTTTCTATTGTTCCTAAACTGCTCAGTCCATGGCTTCTTGTTATAGTCGCCCTAATGGTTTACGATACACTCAGTGTAGCAGACAGTGTGTTGTAAGGAGATCCAATCCAGTGGTCTCTCCCAGGATCTGAATTATAAATGCCTTTCAAGCTGCCAGCATTGTAGGCATGCACCACCACATCCAGCTCAGATGCTTTCAGATGTACGAAACCAGCTGTAAACCACTTTCTGTTTCTTCACAGTTTAGTATCTGCAAGCTCCTTAAACGTTCCTCACGGGATGTGGCCATTTGGCTTCTATCGACTGTGTGTTTTCCTAAGCATAAAGTAGCTGATTCCAGGGCAATTTTCCATGTGTGCTGAAATTAGCAGGATGTCTGTGCTCGAGATATGGTTGTTATGGGAGCCTAAGAGTCCATTTGCTTTATTGCGAACCCATAGTCCTAAAACTTAATCTTCTATCCAGGTACTGTTGCTAAGATACTTCTCTTACGCCTATTTAAGCAATCACTTGTCATCTTTGAACTGGGGACTCCTTGATTTGGAAGTCAACTTTATTTACAGAAAGCCAAGAAGAACAATCAAGTTAGGATGAGCCATGCTCCCAAAAGCAAGGTGGTCACTTAGTCTTTTCCAAGGAAGCTTTCACCCCTACCTCACCTTGGACAGTGGGTGGCTCTCCCTACACTTCTCCAAGGATAACGGGAGATTCTGCTTTCCATTATGGCATGAATGTGTTACACATCCCAAATTTATTTTTCTGCTTATTATTTTAATGGTTGTTTCAGTGTTACCTTTAATTTTCTTCAAAAATAATTCTTGAGACATAGAATGAAAAAAGAATTAATATTTCTTGAATGTTGTCTTAGGCTATTACGACTTTTTTGGGGGGAAGGCTGTCATTGTCTCCATTTTTCAGATGAGAAGATGGTTTTCAAAGTGATGACTGGTTTGCTTGAAATCATACAGCTGGTCTCTGGCAGAATATATGCTGAAACTTGTTTGTCTAACTCCAATGTGCATAGTGTTCTTTGATACCCTGGTAAATAGCCTAGCATTGATCTGGCTTCTGCTAGCACATGACTTCAGAACTACTTAAGACCTTAGGGATTATTTCATGACTGTGATACTCTGGGTCTAAGAGTGCCTCAATAGTGTCACAGAAGCTTCTAGAAAGAGGCTGATGGATTGGCACTAGGGGTGAAAAGAAATGAAGAAGTAAGTGATAGGGAGGTGTATTACGATTGTTACATTGTGTCAACCTGAGGAGTTTAGAAATTTAACTAAGAGACTCAGCAGGGAGCCAGGATCCTTACTTCATAAACATCCTGAGCCTGTGCAAGAGGAGGGCACAAAGGTGATGTGAATACTACACTTCCCTTAGAGGCAGGGTGGCCTTTGTTCAACATAAGGGAGGAAAAGAGGCTTGCTTTTCCCCACCTTTTGCTCCTGCTTCTTTTGCTGGCTGTTGCCTTGAAGTGTTGCTCCTCAGCCACACAACGCTGCCTTGGAACCAGCTGATTAAGGACTGAAACCTCCACAAACAGTGAGCTAAATAAAGCTTTCCTTCCTTAATTCTGGGTGTCAGGTATTTTGTCCCAACAATGAGAGAAAAGTAACCAAGACAAGGCCATGCAAGTAGAACTCTGGGTCACTCAGTTCTCCTTTAATAGGAATTGTTTGATTTCTTTTTATATAGTAGAGTTCCAACATTTTTAAAGGGATTTGCTGCACAAAAAAGTTAAAAAAAAACTATTGATTTAAATCAACTCTCATTTTCTGGATCCATAATTCTGGAGAAATGTTAAGTGGTTGGGTTCAGGCTTCAGAAAACAGATATCTTGATCCTAGTAGGCTCTTTTTCTTCTCTTTCTCCATGAATCGTCTAGAATTACCCCACCACCCATCCCTGTACTTTAGATGTCACTGCTCTTAAAGCTTTGCAGCACTGTCCTTTAATTTACCAAGTACTCAAGAAGCCTGACATTATAGATAGAGGAGTCTCACAGGAAATAAATAAAAAAGAAAGAAAATGCACATGTGAAATATTTAAATGTTGTTGCTATCTTCTTGTCAGATTTTGAGTACCAATGGCCCCTGTGCTGGAGGGGGAGTTTGACCTCCATCACATATCTTTTCAAATTAACGACCTGACAGCCCAGAGGCAGATACAGGGGTGTTCTTGACATGTTAAGAAAAAGCATGTTGTCCACCAGGAAACTAAAGATGTTGCCTGAAAAAGAGGCGATATCTGAAATAATATTGTTTTTGAAAGGGATGCTGGTTTAGGATGTCTTGGGGAGGAGTGATTGAAAACATCCCTACTTCTTCCTACCTATGCACCCTGATTCAGGATATTGACTTTCACACTGTCGACTTTATAATTGTCTTCCTGGGGTTTCACTTCCTTAAAACTTGTTTTGCCAGAAAGGGAGCTCTCAAAGTTTCATTTTTAGGATAATAGCTTTTCCAAGAAGGAAGAACTCAAGAAGTCTTGTGATACAGATACATCACTGAGTTGAATGATCATTACACAGAGAAGACTTCCATAGAGAAGACTTAGCAACTCCAGAATTAATTAACTGCGGGGCTAATGTCACACAGGAAAGTATCCCACATACAGGTGTCATTACCCAAGGAGAGAGCACACGACAGGTGACAGCTGTTCTGTGTCTGCTCAGGATTCTAACCCTCAGCTGTGCAGTTGTGATCAAGCTATGATCAGGTAACAGCTGACATCACTGTAGCCCAGAAGCCACTATGAATGCCTGACATTTATTTCATCCTCATAAGAGATGAGGCAATGGAGGTGAAGAAAAATTAAATAAAACAGAAAGACAGAGCCAACATATTTCTGAGAATTTAATAATTGAAGAAGTGTAATAATTAAAAATAGAAGTGGTTAACCCACACAATTAACAAAAAGAAAAAAATCTCAAGCAGTAAATTTGACCTGTTTCATATGGAGACTTCAATACACAACTTTCAATGCTGATAAATTTATAGAGGTAAAGCTATATAATGTGCATGTATAACATAATATCTGTGTGTACAATTCTTGGTATTTTAAACATGTAATGTTTGTCAACTATAACTACTAGTTATTTCTATTATTATTCTATGTGTGGCGACAAGATGGCATTAGAATGCCTAAGCTGTGTGACTCTATGTAACCTAATGAGCTTCTCTGGTTCTCATCTCCACAAGAAAACAATAATCATGACGCTTAGCTCTTAGGGTTGTAAGGTTCAATAAAATAATGTGTGTCTTAGCACACTGCCTGGCTCACAATGACCACTAAATAAACAGAATTTAGCATTTTTGTTACTGTTATCATGAGCATACTTATTTTTCCAGCAGCACTGAAAATATATGCAATCTTTCTGGGAAAACAGCAAGATAATTCACATATAAAGAGTCAGAAGAGGCTTGTTTCCACTTCTTGAATGACGGAGGTAGGAAGCAATGTGTAGCTGCATTTGGTAGCATTACCTTTCATAACTTTGTGGCGTAGGAAAAGAAAGAAAGACACACAGCAGCTGTCTTTTGGAATAACATGGAAACTTGAGCCAGAAACTAACCAACTGACATGTTTCCCCCCAGAAGCAGTGGGGTAAAGTGATGTTGGGTGGTGTTAGAGTTTGTCCACTGCTGTTCTCCACCTGTGCAGGCAGAAGGACACCCTGACTTTCCTGCAGTGGTGTAGACTGTAGACGCCTAATAAGTCTATTTACTGAATGCATATGTTTTTCCTGGAGACTCTTATTAGATAAACTGTGCCCTAATAGTATGAGAAAATTGCAAACATCATCTGATGCTAATACTCAGAGTTACTTTAGTGGCTAATATTTGTTATTAGTTAAAAAAAATTTAAATGACTAAGGCATTTTGGCTTCTCTGAACATATCTTAAATTCTCTCAAAGGTGAAATTCTGGTGAAATGATTCTAAACAGAATGAGACTCAGTGTGTAGCTTTATTTAGTTAAATCTCGACAGTGTGACATATAGCAATTTAGCAAGTTTACTGCCCAGGGAGATCCAGGGAACTCTGAATCTTTGGAAGAAAGCAAAATGGTATCTCTGATCCAGAAAAGGTAAGGATTATTTGTAGGGGTTTCTGCCATCTTAAACGAAACAAAAACACAAGAAACAGATGATGCAATTACCCAGTTCTTATGAAAGCAAGGATCAAAAGTTAGTTACGGCTGGAGTTTCATCTACACTGTCTTCAGGGAGCAAACCACGGTATCCTCTCTCTGAGAGAGCTTTCTGATTTTTCTAGTAACAATCCACCGGGTAGGTCAATGGTCAAAGGCAGGTTGATTTTATACCAGATTATAGGTTAGAATTACTAAATTTAAAGCTAGACTCCAATACCAAAAATTTAAAAAAGTAAGAAGAAAAAGCCGAGTACAGATATATAAAATGTATTATAGATAAGGACATTTATCCATAAGAGACGTTTAAAGACCTGTTCAAGGTCACCTCGCTGGGAAAGGGACACAGGTAAGATTTGAATTTAGATCTGTCATAAACTCTGAGTAGATATTTACTTTGTACCTGCTACATGTCAGTGCTATGATTTGTGGAAAACATTGGCTAAGATAAACACAACCCTCAGCGTGTATGGATTGCATAGTCACAGGGAAATAGATATGAGACACATCTGCTAGGGAAGTATGATAACATATATAACTGACCAAAGTTAATAGCTATAATACATAAAAAATGTCTGTAAGTCAGTAAGAAAAAAAAGGTTCAGTGGATAAAGACACTGGTAAAACCTCTCCATCAACAATGAAAGGGCAATCAAATACCACTTAATGTGTATTCTCCATCCTATGACTCCTATGTAAGTACAAGGAACCATACATGAAGCTGTGTGCATCTATAGAAAGAAAGAAAGAAAGAAAGAAAGAAAGAAAGAAAGAAAGAAAGGAAGAAGCCTGTCTATTCATCATAGTGATAAAGTGAATTTTGGTTCATTTGACCCTATGCAATACTATGTGACTTTTTCCATGAATGGCTTAGATATATATGTAACAAATGAATGCCGAATAACACACATATTACAGTTATCTAGGATTGAGCATAAGTTTCAGATGAAATGATATTATTCATGCTAAAGCTGCTCAAATGTATCGTTTTGTTTTCCAGGGCCAAATGTATATATGGTAAAATATTTTAAAAGTATAGAAGAATCACAACATAATGACAACAAAATTGCTGCATAATGCTCGCTTCTGAGAAGGCAGGCAGGAGGAAATTAAGAGCATGCATCAAGAAAAACTAGCGATTTACCTGTAATCATTTAGTACATTTTTTTCAAGAATAATTCACCCATAAATCACTTGTATAAATGAAAGTTTAAGAAAATGTTTTTTTGCAACATTCCACAGAAAGAATATAGAGGCCCAAGTCATCTCCACCTCCCAGAGAAGAGAACCATTTCCCTTGGGGCTGGAGATTGTGGCTGGCCACGAATTCCAGGGACCATAATGATAATGTGGCCTTCTTTCTGTCAGCGCCTTATGGTTTTCAAAGTTCTTCCCCATGCATTACCTCCCTGAATTATCTTAGATGCACTTCTCTTCCTTAGATGTTACTTAAATGGAAAGGAACTAGAACAGACTTTCAAAGTTCTGTAGACAGGCATATAACATTAGCTTTTCAAAGATAATAAATAACTTGATTTTAGGGGTCCTTTTGTATATATGGTGAACCTTCTGGTTGGCAAATGTGGGGAATGGTCATCTGAGGAATTGGTATACCAGTGGTGTGATCTGAAAATCTATTTGCTTTATGGTTCTGACTCCAGAAAGCAGAACCATTTGTGAAAGAAAGTTTGACTCTTGCTGCCTGGAATTGGCCATGAGCATATTAATGCAAGATCTTGAAGGAGAACGTATGCTATCATTTCCAGGACTGGCTCTTATGTCTCTTCTTCCTCACAATCAATTTATTACTGTACCATATTAATTATTAATGCAGCATTTTAGTTAGGCTATAGAGTGGCTAGTCTTAATAGAGTTGGAGACTACTTAAAATAAGAGGTCACAGATAGAAGGTTGTGACAAGAAGTGGTATAGCTCAGGGCAGGGCAGTGAGCATGGCCATTAAGAGCAAAAATGCTACTGTCGAGAATACCTGAATTATTTTTCCTCTGCTATTTACTAGGCATAGACTTTAAGAAAGCAGAAATTGACCCTAATCATCAGAGTCACAGCTCAGTTCTGCCACTATCTTCTTATGTTGTCATCCATTAGGTACTAAATCTTTCCTTGTCTCACTGTTTTCTCTGTATGAGGGACAGTAATTCTGCCTGCCATATAGAGTTGCTGTGAGAATTGAATGAATTAATACATATGAATTTTATCTATACAATATGTGGGACACATGAATTCTCATAGGTGTTAGGAATCATTATTAGTGTGAACTTGATAAGCATCATGGAAATGCATAGTATATGATAATGAATGCAAAAGTGCTTTTAATACAAGTGAATTTCATAAAGAGAATTTCTCAGATTCAGACAAAAGTAAGGTAGGATTGCTCCATCCACAGAGAGGAGCAAAGTTAATATTCAGAGGATGCTCATTACTTGACTGTTAATAGATAAAAAAGGTCCTCAGGAAACCAAATTAAACGCCTATATAAAACTTAGAGCTGCAGTGACACACTGATGCAAGCTTTAAGGACTTCTCATGTCATGTCACAGTGAGGTAGATGCTGGCAGTGGACTAGAGAGGGTGAACCCCAGGGGGGCACTGTGAATGATGAGAAGGAGATAGAAGCTCCTTTAAACCATTTTCCATTAGTCTTCACCTGGCCAGGGCTTTGAATAAATATGGAAAGAATTCTAGAAAAAGCTATCCACAAGAGTCTTGCTCAAAAAGCAAGGCAGAAGTTTATCATTAGGAAGGAACTGAGAGACCTGAAACCACTTTAATGATAACTCATGCATTAATTAAAAAAATATTGAAACTGTCTTTGTTTAAGTACTATCGTGAGCTCTAGATAGACAACTGGGATCACATTATGTCTGATTTCCAGCCTCTTGGGGTTGACAGACTAAAGAGCCCCTGACCCCAAATAAAAGACAGCAGAAGGTTCTGGAATAATAGAGGGTAGAGAAGCACAGTGAAACCAAAGGGAATAAAGAAAGCTCCAGGGAGCGAGAGGTCTCAGCTGAGTGCTAAGGAGGAGCTGGAGATAAATATCCCATGAACACTCATATCAGGCTGGTTGTATTTTTAAGAGTTTAGAAACAAGTCAGGGTGGACCCTGAGCATAGCTGGGAACCAAGGAAGCAGTGAAAGACGTAAAATTTCTGACACAAGCATTTGTCCAATTTCACACAGCAGTATGCTGCTTAGGTCTGTGTGCTCGTAAAACTAAGAACAGCCTGTGTTTCCCCTCATGGGGTGTGACTAGCATTGTGTCCCAAGGTCGCAAAGGAGATGCTGTCCCCAGGAAGTAATCAGGGAATGCACCACATCGTCTTCCAGAGGTCAGCCCCAGGTCCTTCCTTTTAGGCAGAATCTCCTTTGTCTCTAACCTTTCAGTTACTTACATCAAAGCTATCACACTTAGATTTCACTGTCATGCATCCTTTCCTGGGTTTCCTGCCTTTGATGTATTTAACAACTACCTGGGTACCATTTAGAGGCTGTATTCTTGCTATTTGGACTTGCGAAATGCACCCCGCAGAGAACTAACCTGACTGGAATTCTATCTACTTCTGTTCAGTCTTTTGATTACGGTTCACAATTAGGCTACAAAGCACACGTGTTTGTCATGCTCTTTAGAGAAAGAACAATTTCCCTGGTCTCCTTTTATGTGCAGGATGAAGAATGCTATCAGATGATTTTTCTGTTCGTGTGACAAGATAATATTTTAAAAACCCTTCAAAAACATGGAAGTCATTAGTGCTTGATTCAATTTAAAGGCTTTCATAAATTCCTAATTGAAATGAGACAATATTTGTGGAAACACCGGTGCAGAGCCCAGAACATTCCTGCTACTAGCTACAGTGATGTTTCTTAATTAGTGACCTGCTCCGACAGTCCAAAGAGCTTTTGTGGACACCGTAACACTCGATGTGTCCTGCAAGATCAGAATGATATGCCTCACTTTACCCATGAAAACAGTCAGGGAAAGAGAATGAAAGTAGCTCGCAAATAAAAGTGACAGCAGAGGTCAGGTATCTGACTTTGATCTGAAGGGAGAGTAGATACCAGGTGTTTCGGTCTGAGATTCACTCTTCCGTTTTAGGATAGCAGCATGTTGAGTTTTCTTTCCCTACTCAGTT
Source organism: Dolichotis patagonum (assembly GCA_004027295.1). Lineage (NCBI taxonomy): Eukaryota > Metazoa > Chordata > Mammalia > Rodentia > Caviidae > Dolichotis > Dolichotis patagonum. Next base: position 123,755 of record PVJX010001201.1, on the reverse strand, counting down.
CTCACACACATGCTCACATGCAGCAGGGCTGAACAAGAGTCCTGTCTTCAGGGTGGGCACGTGACATGCACGTGGATGCCCTACCCTCCAGTCGCAGCAAGCGGTTCAGGGTCTCATGACCCAAGTGAGCCAATCAGGGCCAAAGAGTATTAGTCTCACAGAGTTGGACACCACCATTGGAAGGCGCTTAATTGGGTGGATATAAACCCAGAGCTACCAAGAGCCAACCACCTTTGGGAGACCTGCCTAGGAATCAGGGTAGTATGATAACGTTGCCACAGCCCCACCCGTGCATGTCGAGTTTAACATCCCTTTTTACACATGAGCTATATTTTGGTTATTTTTTTTTTCATGCTTAAGAAAGATTTTGATTATTTGACTGAAATGGAGTCCAAACTTATATTCCATCTATTTAATGTACAATTTCATAACACACTACATATCAGGAGCTCTGTAGAACATATTCTTTTATCCCTAATTTAAAAAAAACTTAACAAAGACTATCACTCTTACTCTTGCTGATCATAATTTGATAAAAAAAAAATAGAAGCCTAGATACAGCTGAAAATTTCAGATCTCAAAGACCAAAAAAGAAAAAATAATTCATGAAAGCCAGCAAGATTGTTTTAGTAAAATACAATGAAAGTCCCTTTCCATATCCCATTTTTTTTCTACTTATGGGAAGTAATATCATGGGAGCAGGTGACAATGAATGGTTTTGAGAGCTTAGCATTAAATTTCCAGGTATAAATCTAATAACTCTTGGGACTACATGTGACTAATCTTACACAGTCATACTTTAAATGTACCACCTAAAGATTATAATCTACAGAGGAATTCCTCATTTTACTGGGGTTTATGAAGAGTATTAAATGAAGTCCAGTTTATAACCCAGAGGGCAGTGGATGCTGTAAACTGCTACCTAAACACTGCTAGGAATGAAGGGCAGCTCTAGCTGCTGGCAAAGCTGCTGCAAGGAAGCCCTCAGCTGTTGGCACCTTCATGGTTACTTAACTGACCAGAGGCACCTTCCCCAAAGTTGCTGTCTTTTTCCAAGACAGCCCACAGTCAGTGACTGAATCTGGGTACCAGAGTCTAGACTCTTCGATTAGAGGCAACAGCTCTGAAGGTCATTCGGTCTTCAGAATGCCCTATCGGCTCAGCTGAGCTGCCCTCAGACTACACTGTGGCTCTTCCTTTTCCCTGCCAGTCCACTCTGATTCACTACCTGAGTCATCTCTGACTGAGGGTCTGCTTCCTGGGGAACCCCATCTGTGACACCCAACACTATGTTCCAAGAGCTCCATCCTCACCCCTCAATTCTTTCATACCCTACAAATACTTCAGAACCTCTTTCTCAGCCCCTGAGGCCCTCAGGAGCTCTGCACAGAATTTCTTCTTTTCTCTCACTGTCTCTTTCAGTCCAGCTCTTAGATGACTCAACTTGGTTTCTTTGGGAATGGTTATAATTCCCTGTCTTTTTCCTACAGAGTCTTTATCATTTGCAATTGGATTCCTTGGCTGGCTTACAGGGCTGAGGAAGACTTAAAAGCATACATTCCAATTTATCTTTACCACATTGGCTCATGGTGATGCTAAAGTTCTCCTTTGATAGTGATTTTGAAAGAGGCAGGGGTTGCGGGACCCAGTTACATCTACAGGTCACTAGTTGGACATTCTAGTGGAAAATTCTGAAGATTAAGAGATGTTAAGTCCACATACAAGAAAAATCACAGATTTCTTCTTTCTCTTCTAAAGATAGTGGACTTCCAACATAAATTTGGAGTAAAATTTTTACATCTCTAAAAATAAAATGTAGCAATTGAAAAACTAATATTGAATACAAGGTAGTATGTGCATATAGTGGGAATTGCAAAGCTGGGGTAGAAATAATTACAAGAAACCCTGGCTAGTAGGGTCACAAGGATCAAGTCGGATGATCATGCAGCATAAAACCTATATGTAAAACACTGGCTCTGCTCTCAGAAACACTGCATCATTATGAAAGAGCAGCAATGATTTTAAGAGGTGGTAATTTTCCTAAGAGGCCTACCACGCCTTCCATAACCCAACCCCAGAAAAATGGAATTCTTACAGGATCACCGCCATTTGTTTTAAAAATCCCCATTGACCTAGAAAGAGGAGCTGAGGCCACTCAGCAGGGATCCTTGCTGTCTTGTGGAGCTTTCCTCTGAGCTGAGACTTGGAGGCCACCCTCTGAGGGGGCCGTGTGCCATGGCCACCAGCACTGTGCTCTGCTCTGTGAGGGGTACTGCAGGGCCCCCCAGCTGACCCAAGAGTCACTCACCCAGGAGTCAGGCCACTCAGAAGCACAGTGAGTCACAGAATTGTGTGTTAAAGGAGTAAAAGAGAAAGGAAGGAAGAAAGGAAGTAAATGTAATCAACTCTGCTCTTACTCTCATGGAAGATAATTACAACCAAACAAGAGAATTAAATGTCAAAGTGCCAGACTATATTATAATTAAACAAACACCAGGCAGGTTTCAGGAATATTAAGGATGCCATGTGAACAATTCAAACAAAGCTTGTTAACAAGGAAGGCAGACACCTTGTCATTATCCTAGGACTCAGCACTGCCCCTTGTCTCCTAAGGTGGCAGGCAGCAATGTAACACATGGGCTCCTATAGGGTGGGAGAATTTTTTTTTTTTTTTAGGATAAGACAATAGGTTTTAGTAGTAACTGCAGGAACTCTGAGGTCAATGGGAATGAGGGGCTCCAATCCCACCTAGCCTGTGCTATCTCTGTGTCTTTGTTTTCTTTTTCTATACTTCGTTCTCTTATACTTCGTTTTCTAAGTATGAGGACAGTAAGAGACGGTGTGGGTAGTGGAGGGAGCTGTCCGTCATGTAGTAAGAACACTGTGGATGCTGGCTGTGTGCTACCAAAATAATTAGTGCTGCCCACAGACTGGGATGCATTACAGGGTCCCGGGAAGCACTGGAAAAGATGAAAGAAAGGAGAATGAACATCTAACTACTTGAAATTTTCAAAATGTAATTCAACACTACTGCTAAACTCTTGACAGGGATAGAAGCTGGTTTTGATAATCTTTGCAAGATTTTTAGATCTGTGAGATTAGGACCATATTTGATCTTTCTTGGTAAAGCATATAGTGTCTGCTGCATAAAGAGTTCCTGACGGCCAGGCTTGGTGCTGCACGTCTATAATCCCAGTATTCAGAAAGCCAAGGCAGGAAGGTCCAGGTTCCAGGCCAGCTTGGGCACCTGAGCAACCCTCTGTCTCAAAGTAAAAAATAGAAAGGGCTCGCTTGTTCTCATATGAAGTCTAACCACATAGCCCTTATCCTCAGCTACTGCATCATTTGACAATGCTTCCTGGATAATGGTTGGAAGTACTTATATTAAAAATATCAGGGAGAAAAGCCAGAGTGCTGTTAATCCTATAGCTAAGTTATGAGTTCATATTTTTTCAGTCCAAAGGAAAAAGTTAAAAAAATTCCAATTTATCAAGTAATTTCATGCCCATTCCTTCATTATCTTTTCACAAAGATACACAGTGTTCAAGCCTCTGAGGCTCAAATTGTGTGATACCTGGAATAAGAGGTAATATTAGGTAATACCTGATATTAAATGACATTGACTCACACCATTGAAAAATTGCTTCCTTTTCAATATTCAGTATTTTTTATTATACCTAGAAAAAAGTCTGACTTTGGTGCCCAAGATCCTTATCATCTCCATAGCCACAGGTAACTTCATAAAGAAATAAGATGGGGCAAAATAAGAATTGGGTAAGAAGGAAAAGAGAATAAGAAGAGGGGGGAAGAAGAAAGGAGGAATAATCATCATTTTCAAAGTGTTCAAGGAGGATTTAATAGTATGTTCTTCATTGTATTTAGTTCTACTATTATCTACTTCTGGAGTAATAGCAAGTAAATATTAAATAAATAATAGTATAGGAAGCTTCAGCATTATACAAAAGTTTAAGAAATGGCTTTAGATGGCTGAAGTCTACATTCATAGCAGGTATTAGGTTATAAATCGGTAAGTGGTAGAGTTGAGGCTGAGGACTCTATTCAAATACAAACTGTGCTCTTTCTACCCTAGGAATAGCTAATGTATTATTACACAATTTCAGAGGTAGGTTTGATTTGAGGTTGAGAGTACTTCTCTCTAGTTAGAATCTGAAAGAAAATGCACTTTCAACACTCCACACATGCTTCCATGGACAAGTTAACTCTGATCCTCGGTCTGTTTTGTAAAAGGGGGAAACAATAACACCAAACTCAGCTGTTTTGGTCTTTCAGTAAGACAAGTCAGTATGCAACAGTTAGACTGTCCCACAATCTTAGTACAGACTCTGTAAATATCTTTCAAAATATTGACTGAAAGGCTTAAAATAAGAACTTTGTCAAATACATGACCATTACACTATTATAATGAGGTTCCAACTACCACTAACGGATTTATTTTAGTGAGGACTCACCTTTCACCTCCTTCCTGAGATCGAGTCTCACTATGTGGGAAAGGTCAGGCCTTGTGTAAGACTCACTGCTTGTGGTATGAGAAAGCTGGAAATACACACCAGGCAAAGATATGGTCAAAATAGCTAGAATTTGGGAAAGGAAGAGAGCTGAGGGGTTGGTCTACTAATCTCATCAAGGGATAGTCTGTTTAGAAGCTAAAAGAAATACACTTAGCTTTGCACATTGCCTATGAGGTTCATCTGAGGTGCAATTATTGCTAATTGAAAAAAAAAACATGACATTTTTATAGGTTGTTTACTGAGCACTTAATCTATGCCTTATTCCCTACTGGGTGGTAGGGATACAACAATAAATAGGAGAGACTCAGAGCCCTCTTTCACAGTATTGCAATCAAATATTTTCGGACTTGAGCCACACCACCTTCCCTGAACTAGTCCAAAGAAGAAGGGTAGCTAGGGAGAAGCAAATGAAAAGCCATTAGGTAACCAGATGTCAGACACAGTGGCACCTGCCCTCAAGCCACTGTGATGGTCCTAGAAGACATTTTACTTCTCTGAGTGTCCACAGTGTCAATGTTTGATGAGGGCTCCACCACATACCATATACTTAATCATTGTTACCCAATCTAGACTTTACCATGCTATTTTTTTTTATTTCAATAAGTTTATTTTTTCAAAGAACATCTTCTGTTATTATCATAATTAAACATTGGCCTTCACTCCAGCCTGGGTGCTAGCAGAGAATGTCAAGTAAGGAGCCAGGACTTTTGTGCCTTTAGGGTGGTAGAAGCCCTTGGAAGAGTCAGAGAAGGCCTGGGGGACCTAATTTCCATCCCACCTAGCAGCAATGAGTACCTCTCCTGCGTCTAGTAGAGTCGGAAGGAGGGAGAAGGCCATTTCCCATTCTGTGCAGTCACTGGGGATGGTGGTGATAACCCGCTCCTGGTCCCCTGCAGCAGGAAAGGACCACCAGATACCCAGTAGGACACTGGGCTTCTCACTCCTACCAACACTAACCACGTGCTTTCCTCTCTGCAGTAGCAGTGGAAGCAGGCAGTGCATAGGGGCTTCTCCTCTGCTTGGCAACAATGAAGAGGAAACCAGGCACAGTGAAAGGGGGTAGGTAACACACAGACTGTCACAGTATGATGACCAACAGGTGCAGGTCTCTTACAAAAAACCCATCACCCTACCAGGAACCAAGAAAACAAAAAAAGGCAATCTTTAGATAATATCCGGAGATACCGTATTTGAATTATTTGACAAGGAATTTATAGGACCCAAAGTAACATGCCTCAGCGAGTAATTACAAACATACTTGACACAATGGAAAGAAACAAATGTTTTAGCAAAGGAGCAGAAAATCTCAACAAAGAAATAGAAGATGTAAAAATAAACCAAATAGAAATTTTGAGCTAAAAAAACTGCAATAATGACAAAAATTTAAAGGAGCACAAAAGTATAATGAAAAGATCAAAGGAGGGAACTCTTTGAACTTGAAAATAAAACAATGGAAATTATTCAATTTTAAAAATAGAAAGTGGACTAAAGAACTTGTGGAACTATAACAAAAGTACTAACATGCATGTCATTGGAGCTCACAAAAGGTAAGAGAAAGAGAACAGTGCTGAAAAACACTTAAAAAACTGTAATTAAAATATCTCCAAATTTATCAAGAAACAAAAGTCAGGAAAACAGAAGCAGTATTTTACCTATATTAAAAAACTCATTTGAATCACAGTGAATTTCTCTTTATAGAAGGACATATAACAGCACTTTCAAGTGCTAATGAGGAGAAATGTAAATCATAATTTACCTAATGAAAGTAGCCTTCACAGAGAGGGTATCAATAAGACTAGGAAGTATTTGTTTCCAGCAGGCCCATACCAAAGGGATGGTTGAAAAAGTTAAATATAAGAAAATAACAAAAATGTCAGGGATTTAGCTCAGCAGCATAAGTGCCTGCCTTGCAAGCGTGCAGTCGTGAGTTCAATGCCCGGTACAAAAGAAAAACAAAAAAAAGCAAAAAGAAAATGACAAAAGAAGAAATCAGAAATAAAGGAAGAAGAAATGGTGGAAAGCATAAACATACAAGTAAATAAATACTTTTTTCTTCTTAGATGTTTAAGATTAGTCATATGACAAACTGATGAGGGAATAGAGAGACAAGTAAAAATACATTTTCTACATTTCACTCAACAGGATAAAGTGTTGACTCTAGTAGGGTTTGATAAGCTATGTATGAGTAAACTAATACCTGAAGGGAACCATAAAACCCCATTTACATGTATTATGTATGTGTGAAAACTCCACATTATAAATATAACCATTATGTACTAATAAAAATAAATTAAAAACCTGTACAAAGATGTAGACTTGAAGCATTAGAAAAAATCAAAATAGAATTCGAAAAAGATATTTAAATAATCTATAGGAATATAGTAAAAATAAACAAGAAACATTAAACATAATGAGCAGAAAATTTTAAAAATGGTACATTTTAACATATTAATAGTGACAACAAATATAAATGGTCTAAAAACACTAAATCAGAAGAATAAAAATATTCAACTGTGTGTTATCTACAAGAAATTTTCTTCAGAAATAAAAACATTGGCATGTTGGAAGTAAAAGGATGAAAAAAGAGATGGCATGCAAACATTAACAAAAAGAGAACAGGAATAGAAATACTAATATAAGTTAAAGTAAATTTCAGAGCAAAAGAATAACAAAAACAAAAAGAGCCAATATATAATGATAAAAGGATCATTCAACACAAATGTGGTAATTCTAAATGCGTATGCACCAAAAAAGAGTCACATGCTATTCAAAGCAAAAACCATTATAAACTGAAAAAAAACAGGCAAATCCAACATCCCCTTCAACAACTGATAGAACTACTAGAGAGGAAATGGTCACCAATATAGAATAACTCTATATCATCGACCACTGAGAACTAATTAACATGACAGAATTCTCCAAACAGCACAGAGTATGCATAATTTTCAAGTGCCTATGAAACACGTACACAGATAGGCTGTGAAATAAAACTCAACAGTTTAAAATATAGTAATGGAAATCATACAGGATGTACCCCTGTTCTCACTGAAATCAAACTAGAAATCCAAGGCAGAAATATGGTAGAAAAATTCCCTAAGAATGAAGAAACTAAAATAAAAAAAAAACCTTCCATATACTATGTAGCATATAGATGAAAAAGGAAATTTCAAGAGAATATAAAAATACATTGAATTTAATGAAAGTGAAAATACAACACCGAAAATGTGCAATACACTGTAAATGAAGTGGTACAGGAAAATTTTACAGCACTAAATATTTACATTAGAAAAGATTATTAAAAGTCTTAAATTCATCTTCTGGCCATTCACATCCCAAGAATCTATAAAAAGAAAAACAAAACAAACCCAAAACAAGCAAAACAAGTAAACAATAAAATAAGAGCAGAAATAAATGAAAATATTAGAAACTAATGAAACAAAAACCGATTGTTTGAAAAAGTAGGTAAACTGAACAAACCTCCCAAGACTGAGAAAGAAAAAGAGATTAGGCATATGTTATTAATATTAGGAACAATATATAGCACTACAAACTGCAAATCTCTAAAGGACAAGAAAAGAATGCTACAATTAACTACACAAACATCTTTGACAAGGAGGTTGAAAAGTAAAACTACAAGTAGGGCCTGAATATACACTACTTTGAGTAGCTCTATTAAGAAAATTAAATGTAATTAAATGTCCCCATATAGAAATTTCCAGACCAACAGAGGTTCATCTGACAATTTTAACAAATATTTAAGGAATGATAAGCACTTATTTTATACAATCTTTTTCAGAACATGGGAGAGGATACTTCTTAATTAATTTTATGATGCTAGTATTTATTACCTTAACCCCCAAACCAAAGGGAGTAGAAAGAAAGCTGTAGACCATTGTCACTCATGAACATGAATGCAAAAATCCTTGACCAAATATTACCAGAGAATTTCAGCAATACATAATAATAATTATATAGCTTGACATTAACCAAGAATTATCCATGGACAAAACTGGTTCAGAGTTTCAAAATCACTCAATACAATGAATCCAATCCACTATCTTTAGAGACTAAGGAAGAAATATTTCATGATTAATAAGGATATTGAAATAGGTGACAAATTTCAATACCTAGTCTTTCATTTTCAAACTTTCAGAGAAGTAGAGAAGATGCCTCCTCAACTTGATCAAAAGCATCACAAACAAGCTTGTAACTAACATGATAATGACAAAAGATTGAATGTTTTCCTCAAAAGGAGAACAAAACAGTGATATGTAATCTTACCAGTCTTATTCAACATAGTGTAGAAAGTTATAGCCAGTATAAAAAAGGAAGGAAAAAATTAAAAATAGAAATATTTAAAAGAACACAACTGCCTCTATATGCGGATGACATTATTTCCTATGTAAGCAATCCTGAGAAATCTTCAAATACTTGTAAAAAAAATTAGCTCAAAGAAATATGAAAGTTTGGTAACATGAAGGATACAAAATAAGCTTACAAAAATCAACTGTATCTTTACACATTGGGAATGAACACTAAAAAACTAAAAATCCTAATCTCTGTTAGTTCATCAAAAAGAAGTTTGTGCTTTCATTGTTTGATTGCTTGATCATTTTTCATGCCTATATCTTGTAATCTGAACAACTACTTTGAAGATAGCAATACACAATATATTAACCAGTGTTAGTCTATTATTTTGTTTTGAAATTTTGTATCATATTAATTACTTTTTGTTTTTAAAACCACAACTTAAAAATTAAAAATCCAATACTACTATTGCTGAATAAATGAAATATTTAGATTTTTATTGTTTATAATTATAGAACTTTATGTTCTGAAAATTGTGTGTGCTAAGGAAAGAAACCCAAAACCATGTAAATTAATGGTGAAACATATTGTGCCTATGGACTGGATGATGTGACACAGTAAAGATATAATTTCTCTCTAAATTGATCTGTAGATTTAATATACATCTATCAAAATCCCCAGCAAGACTTTATATGGAATGGCAAAGGAAATAGAATAACACAAAACTGTGTAGAAAAAGACGGACAGACAGACACACACACACATAAACACACACACACACACACACACACACACACACACACACACACACACAAATAGGACACAATAGGATAGGATAGGATAGGATAGGATAGGATACAATAGGATAGGATAAAGCAGTTTACTTGCTTCTAAGGCTTCATATTCATAGTCACCAAGACGTGTGACAGGTAAGTGGAATAGAGCACAGAAAGCCAAATATACTCAAGCAAATATGTTCCACTGATTTTTTATAAAGTTGTAAAGTCAACAGGAAGGATATCTTTTCTGACAAATGGTGCTGGGTAAACTGGCTTTCACAGACAAAAAACTGAGCCTCAATCTCAACCTAGATTGGAAGATAGCTACATAGTAGTGTGATTCTACCCTCTACTTCTGTATGTAACTGAAAAGTTCTATAATGAACAGTTTTAGAGAAAGAATTTGAAACTCAATACCTTGCCCACTATATGACTGAAAGTGATTCCCATGCCATATGAGTTACCTAGAGTCACATTGTGGAATATTCTGTTAGATAAATATGAAGAACACATCAAATTATAACATTAGCAGGTATGATTTTCATATGAAAATTCATGTGGAATTATTCTTTATTGAAAATAGTCCACTGTACTGTACTATCTTTCTAAAATGTTTGATTTTATGCTCTTACAATAAATGTAATATGGGTTCATAGGTCAATTTTTAAAATATTATAACTTGAACTATTTGTTGTACTTTTTAAAATAATAAAGCTTCTTAGCAAAGTTGATCTGTGTTAGTGTCCTCGTGATAGAACATATCTTGTGTACATTTATTTTTATACTTAAAGATTTTTTTACTCCTTTTATTTCTATTATACTTGCTTTATTGGAGATTCAACTTGGCATTAAAGGGAAATTCACGAAACATAGAACATTTTGTATAATAACTCTATAATGTTCTACTAAATATAAAAACCATGTAATTAATGTTTTGTTTCATACATGGATTCCAATTTTCTGGAGCACTGTGTCTTTGTGAAATAGAATTTTTTTAACACCTAAAATATATCTTACTTGATTTGCTTCATCCTCTCTGGCTGATTCTTTCCAAATTTTTTTTCACCTTATTATTTTATAGTACACTAAAACAAGGACTTTAACTCGAAGTGCATGACTGCACTTAAGATGCTAGGTTGGCGTTACTTTACTGAAATCTGGTATCGTCCTGAAGCTATTTTATTGTACCTTTCTGGGCTGTCAGTTTCACTTAAACCTGATAATTACAGTCATGAAATAAGACTTCTTTTCTTACCTTAAAGAGGCTGCTAACAGGAGCAAGTTGCCTTTCAGAGCTAGAATTGTAAATTTCAACTGTTTAAGCCTCAGGAGATTAAAGAACCACTGGTTGAGCAGCTGGCAATAAAACAATGCAGCTTGTTGAGATATTTAGTTAGGAAACAGTTTTCTTTTTCTTCCAGTTTTAAGTAAGCCAACTATTCCTTATAAGTGTTCTTTTTTCAATACATTCCTAACTCATTTAACAGCAAGTGTGTTTCAGAATGATCAACTCTATCAAGATTATTTCAGTGTGGTTTTAAGTTTTTGTTAAAACTAAACATGAAACCATCTTATCATGCCTGTTAGTTAATTTTTTAAATTGATCAATTATTTTTTATCTGTGCACATTTGTAATGCCTGCAGTTTGCAATCACCTTGGTACAATGGGATGTTGAAGAGGAACAGTTAAGGCATGCCTTTGTAAAAAATAGAGCAATAACGCAATACTGACAAGACTCTTCAGTTAAGCATTTATTATACAAGAGGGGTGGTTTTATGTTTGAGAATACAATGGTGAATAAAATAGATATGATCCTTTTAAATTTTCCATCATAGTCAGGTAGAGTCAATCCAAAAAAAAAAAAATTGAGACTGGAAATTGGAAACAAACAAAAGGGAAAGGGTTGAGAAAGTGATGCACACGGCTACTTTGGGTAAGACATCACCAAAGACCGTTCTGATAAAGTGGGGCCCGGGGGAAAGCATGAATAAGGACAAAGACCTAGCCAGGAAAGAATCTGGAATGAGGTGGCTAGTGACCAAACCCAGGAGTTTATCAAGTGCAAAGGCACTGGTGTGGGATGTTTTCTCCCTCTGCAGAAGAAGAAAGTAGTCTAATTCAGAGTAGGATGCAGGCTTCCGGAGACTGGAAGTGCTGTGGGACAGAGGAATCAGGGGGCTGAGGATCAAAGGGTAAAAAGTTTTAGACAGGCAGGAAAAATAAAGTGGAGCTCTATTGCACAGCAGGATGACTATGATGATAATAACATATGATATATTTTTAAATAGCCAAAAAGTAAATTTCAAGTGTTTCATCACACACAAAAAAAAATGATAGGTAAGTAAGGTGATGGATGACGGACATGTCAATTAGCTTGATTTCATTCATATATACATATGTATGCGTATATATCTATAAAATCACACTGTAACCCATATATATATTTATGACTTGTCAGTTAACACAGTGTCATTCCTATAATACATCTGGCTAAGGTCTGGAATCATTACCACAATCATTTCATGAAATCTTTACATTGTGATTTGAAGCAACACTGTACTACCAAATGAGCTTTTTCCTAAAGTGGTCAGTAAACTCGTTTGGCAAAATTCAAGGACTAATTTCCCATTCAGCTTCCCCTGGTTCAATCTGTACCTTGACTGCCACCTGCTTCTGGAGTCTTGTCCATGACTTTAGACTCCATGGGAGTCATTGTTATACCTTCTCTAATTTCCGCTCCTATGGTTGAGGTCTGGGCTCACCCCTTGGGTCTGCTGTAACTCTCACTCACTTTAAAAATATCCTGGTTTTTTAAGAAATCCAACCATCACTTCTTGCACAGGTGGACCTACAATAATGTTTCTGGTCTGGGATTGCCCCAAAACTTGGGTCTTGAATACTCAACTTGAGACTCTTTATCATTAATGTTCTCAGTTCAAACATAGCATATGCAAACTCACATTCCCTTTGCCCTCAAGCCAATGCTATTTCTTTGTCTTAATACAGGACATTCAGGGTGCCATTTCTTGTCATTCATTATCACTGGGAAGGAGGTACTGCTCAGCAAGGCAGATGCCAGGTAAGGGAATAAATAGTCCTAGTCTTCATGGCTGCTATGGTCCAGGCAAGCTCTCTCTGCTGCCTTTCCAGAGTCTGCCTCTCAGTTGCATAAATTCTTCCTTGCAAAAACCACTTAGGCTTGTCTCTTACTTTCAAAAACGTCTTGCTATCAAAAACAACACCTTGTTTCTCATTGCATCAAGTTTAGCACACTAAGATTAGTGTAGTCACTTCCAGATGAACCTTTTCCACCCATCCAATCTCTTCAGAGCATCACTGCAACATCAGACTTTGACTACCACCATCATCTCTGCCATTCCTGGAAGAACTCTGCCCTTGAGTATCATGGCCCTCTGGGAAAAAGAATTTCCAGAGCCAATGAGGCTGGCAGAAAAGTGTCAATCTGAATTCCTGCTCTTCCCCTTAATGCTTGATGACTCCATGGAAGTCACTTGCTTTCTCTGAACTTGTTGCCTCCATTAAAATAGTAAGATTGAAATTGGTAGTGAGTGTAGAGGGTATGAAGGATACTAGTGCACAATGTTGCTATGGCCACAAACATCACCTCATCTACCACTAGTGTGTCTGGTGCTCTTGAGGTGCCTGGCACTGTGACTATGGCCTGCCACTTGGTAGTCATCTAATCTTCACTCTACACCAGTCGTGTAACTTTGGGGCAAACGAATCTGTTTATCTTCCTTCTTTCCTTCCTTCTTCCCTCCCTCCCTCCCTCTCTCTCTCTCCCTCCCTTTTTTCTTTTCTTTTTTTCTTTTCTTTTCTTTTTTCTTTTCTTCTTTTCTCTTTCTTTCTTTCTTTCTTTCTTTCTTTCTTTCTTTCTTTCTTTCTCTTTCTTTCTTTCTTCTTCCTTCCCTCCTATTTTTCTATCCTTTCTTCTCTTCATTCTCCTTTTTTTTCCTGTCTCTGTCTCTCTCTCTGTCTGTCTCTGTCTCCATCTCTCTCTGTGACTCTGTCTCCACCACCCCCACTGACCCCCAGGGCCTTCACTCTGACTTAGGTCCCCAGTCCTTTTTTTTCTGTTTTGAGATAGGAACTCATTAATTCCCTAAGTTGCCCAAGAGGGGCTGGAACTTGTGATCCTCCTGCCTCAGACACCCAGAGTGCTGAGATTACAAGCATATACTACCATGTCCAGTGGGGGCAAGTTTCTCACCTGCTATATAGCTCAGTGCTTTGCATTTTTGGGACTGCATGCCAAGTACAGGGCCTGAGTAGAGAGTAAATTCTCAGCAGTGGAGTTACGACTCTCCTCTGCCACCCTCACTGTAACTCTCAAATTGCCTGCAGTGCTGAGCATCACAAATGCATCCATCTCTTACTTTCTGTCTAGAAGCACAGGCTACTGCAAGAGGGAATACTGTCTTGTATTCACTCTATCACCCTCATGGGGCAATCTTCTGCTCAACGAATGAATTAGCAGGTGACACATCTGTCTCTAAAGGTGGACATTCATCTCCTGGAGCTGCGAACCAGTTCCCAAGGTGGTCTTTCTTCTTTGGTTTATATCAAAGTTGATCTTTTCACAGGGAAGTTATTTGCATCTTAGCCCTGCAATAGTGATAAAGATCAATAACATTTACCCAAGATCAAAATATTCTGTTTTTCTCCTCCCACCTTTAGAAATTTTAGACAAAAAGAGAAAACAACTTGCAGAGAAAAGACCCCTTTGGTTTTGTATCAAGAAAGTCTTGGAAAGATTTCAATTCTACTTGAATTCAATACATAATCAGAGATTACATATGGGTTAATGACTCTCAGAAGTAAAGCTAATTAAGATTCTGCCTCTTTCACAGCAAATATAATAGATTCAATATCATTCAGTCTTCTAAACCCTTTACTGATATAATTACTAAATGCAAATATTTACGCATTGTGCAGACAATGTTCAGTATCATTTAAATTATCAAAGAGCTATTGCTGCAACAGAGGAAACCTGGGAACAGAACATCAAAAGCTCCCAGAGATCACTTACTCATTTTGTTTATGTGAGAAATAACTGGAATATGAGGCAAGTCCCTATCGATCAGCTCACGACACTAAGTGGTATCAAGAGTCCAAATGCAGGCACTGCCTTTCAGTTGAATAAAAAGTGTAATGAAGGAATGTTTCTGTGAATCCAATGAACACACACACACACACACACACACACACACACACACACATTTGCATCCTCTGAATAGGCATCCTTTTAATAAACACAGGCCCACTCTGCCCTGGGTAACTATTCCACTCAAATTAATGAAAAAAAAAAAAAACCAGCACTGAATATATTTCTATTTGAGGATCTTTTTGAAGAAATATATTCCAGTGATATTTTTGACAGCAAATTGCAAGGCTGACATTCTTGTCAGTAACTCTTTAGCTTTATTTCCCTGTGTTCCATTTTAGTCAAATTTAAACCAAATTTAAAATTGAATTTCTCATATGAATCTCTATACAGACATGTAAATACAAAACAGATGACAGCAAAGCTTCTAGGCTGAAGGTTCCCCATGGGGAGGGCGCTGATCTCTCAGCAGGAAGAGCCCCGCAGGATCCTGGGAGCTGTGGGACCCTGTCTGAATAGCTCTGGTCTTAGGTGGCCCTGTAGGCTGTTGTCCATGTCACCATGGCTGCTGAACACAACCCTCAAACCCACAGCGTCAGGGGCAGAATATGCCAGCTAAATGATCCATCATGGAGCTGAGCTCTCGCCCCTCTTGCCAGTATCCTGTGCTCTAGCTCATGTTAGCAGCACTGGAAGCCACAGCCCTCTGCTGGCACATGATTACCTTGCAGTCACCTTACCGTCCCTAAATGTTTCCTGTCATTACTGAGGTTGCCTCCTTCAGGTACTTGTGCGATTGCTTTCAGATTCTCCACAGTAAATATTTTCATTCATCCATAATTTTCAAAATGTCATTTTGTAGCAAGAATTATCCCCTCCCCAAGCCAATATACTTCGGTTTCTTAGTTGCCCAAGTAAAAGTTCCTGTTCTTGCTCCAGTTGCTCCTGTCTCTTGGAAATGGTTGGTCAGAGAGAACAAAGCTGTATCAGCAAACAAACCCCATCTGGGAATCAGTGCCATGTGTGGGCCACCCCTAGATTAGAACAGTCTGCACCAGCCCCTTTCAGCTCAGGCTGGCAAACAAGAAGTACCACCACCCCCAAGGTTATCTGGAGAAACACAGGCTGTGATGATAGATATGGAGGTGAAATGCAATTGGATGCCTGTGGTGCTTTGGTGTTTTACTAACATTGCAGGTCTAGGGCCTGTGGTCTGGTCATAGGTTCAGAGGATAGTGGTATGCAGTGTGGCATCTAGGGGAGATCTCCTTCTGAGGATTACAGCCATTATTGAGTCCCTGTGGTCTTGCTTTGGAAGTCCTTCATTATTTCCATTGTTTTGTTGGGTTGGGTTTTATTATATTTTGTTTTGTTTGATTTTGTTATGTCTGATGGCATGAGCAGCTATTTCAAAGATAGCAAGATATATTATGGTAGCCATTTTGGATTTACTATTGGCTTGTTTTGAAGTTCTTTATTGTATTCATTGGGTTTTTTTTATTGTTTCTATTCTTCTGTTTGATTTTCACTATATCTGAAGTTATCTGTAGCTGTTCTGAAGACAAAAAACATTATGGTAACTATTGTTGATCTTGTAATATTTTGAAGTCCTGTATCTTTTACACTGATTTGTTTTGATTGGTCTTACTCTGTTTTGTCCTCTTTAAAATAAAAAAAGAAGAAACAACTGCTCACTGTGTGCATAGCTGGTCATTGTGATGCACATTGTATAAACCAATCCCCAACTGAAAAGCCATTCTGCCTCTCTACTTGCTTGCTTATCTCATATAAGCCCCAGACCACCGGAGATCAGGACCGGATATTCTGTGAATGATCTCGATCAGTGCCGATAAATGTAAATAAATCTGCCTCCAAATCCTGGCTGTTGTTTTGGTGTTATTGCTTGCCATTGAAATTTCCTTAAACTTGGCCCTTGTTCCACTTTACTATGTTACCTTGAGATCAGTGTTTAACCATCTAGTGTACTCACTCACTCTCTAGCCTACATTCATGCATGAAACTTGTGTGAGTAGCTTCCTCACCATGGAGCACCTTCTATCCTACCTAGAACCACTAGATCATGACCACCAATGGCAGGTGCAGGCAGCTCTAGTCTTCCCGCACTTCCTAGCTGGTTCCAGCTTAGATTCAACCATCCCTGGATGTCTTTTTTATTTTATTTTATTTTATTTTAAAGAGAATAAAACCATGCAAAATAAAACAGAATAAAGTCAATCAAAACAAACCAATATAAGTGACACAGGACTTCAAAACAATAGGGAATCAACAATGGTTACCATAATGCCTCTTGTCTTCAAAATTGCTGCAGATACCTTCAGACATAGTAAAAATCAAACAAAACAGAATAGAACCAATAAAAACAAAACAATGAATGTAATAAAGGACTTTAAAACAAGCCAATAGTAAATCCAAAATGGCCACCATAATATATCTTGCTGTGTTTGAAATAGCTGCTCATGCCATCAGACATAAGAAAATCAAACAAAACAAAATATAATAAAACCCAACCCAACAAAACAATGAAAATGACACAGGGCTTCCAAACAATATAATAGGGAATTAACAATGGCTACCCCCCTCAGAAGGAGATCCCTAATAGATGCCATACTATGGACCACTATCCTTTGAATAGATGATCAGATCACTGGCCCTAGACCTGCAAACTCAGTGAAATGCCAGACATCACAAGCATCAAGTTGCATTTCACCTCCATAGCTACCATCACAGCCTGTGTTCCTCCAGATCAGCCAGTCACTTATGGGGAGAGTGGACAGGGGTGGGATTGGCTCTCCTTATTTACCAGCCTGTGCACCAGAAGAAGCTGGGGTTCGGCTGTCTCCCTGGCAGTGGAGGCTCACGCATGGCACTGGTTCCAGGGAGGCACCCCTGGATGTCTTGATACAAGTCATTGGTAGCAGTGAACAGATCAGGACCATGGACAGAGACCAACTGATCATTGCTTTTAATAAAGAATTAGGCTAAATGAAGAATTCACTGACCAGTAAGAATAGCTATCACTAATAACACACGCTAATAACACACACACACACACACACACACACACACACACACACACACCAAATGCTGGCAAGGATATGGGGAGAAATGAACCCTTCTATATTGTAAGTAGGAATGTAAACTATAATGGAAATCAGCTTGGAATTTGGCACTTTTTAAAAGCATCTTCAGCATCCAATCAGACTGAGATGCTTTTGTGAAACCACACACAACCCTACGTTTCATCAAGCTCAGGGCAAATGGACCCGTTTAGAGTTCTGCCACCTGACATTTATGAATCAGCAATATCTTCAGCAGTGGTGTTTGACATTTCTTGATCGATGACTACACTCTTTTAACATAATAAATGGGGAAAGGGGCGGCATGGGAAACCTTCTGCAGATGGTGACTCCAATATTATTGTTTTCATGTTATTTGTTAATATGCCTTCTTCTTTTCAAATAAGGGGACCTGCCTGTTTGGGGTAACAGTAGCAACAGAAATAATGAGGTACTGCTGGTAGGTTTCTTTGCCATGCTTTGCATGCTTCCTCCTTACCCTGCACACTGCTCATAGCCAATGAAGCTAATGGGTCTGAAGGTTACAGGAAGGCAATGGCAGCTCTCATTTAGCCCCACTGACACCTGTGAATCTGGGCTTCCACAAGGCCAGCGACTACCTTCGTCACAGCTGGATTCTCGCCATCAAGACAGCACCTAGCATTGAGTTGGGTTTAGTAACACTGAACTAAATAACTAAATATACTGTCACATGAGTGCAGATCAACTTATCTCAGTGAATTCCTACCGCAGCCCCATGAGTTAAATGTCACTTTATCTTTCAGATGAGGAGAAGGTGGTTGCAGACATTGAGTGACTTGCCTGCAGTCACAGGAAGTTATTCTGGAAGCCATGACCTCAACCCACATATCCCTCCTGCCAGGCCATGAATATACTTCATTGTCTTTAAGCCCAAGAATCAACAAGATTGAATTTGTTTCATTGTTTGGCCACCTACCAATTGCACAAATTAAGTCTTAGAAATGTCCACAGACCTAGACTCCTCATTTAAAAGGAAAAAAAAATAAGCTTGTTTTAATCAGGGGAAATGCACACACCAGGAAGTACAATCGTATGTCAGGAGTTGTTACCATTATTGTTATGGCTTGTACCTAGATGTACCTCAAAACCCAGTGAGCTCATAGGTGGGGGTTTCTGAAGGTGGCTGGATGTAGGGTGTGTGATATTGGGATTAAGGGTGTGTGATATCTGGATTAGTCCCCTAATTGGGATTATAATAGTTCTGACTGTGGATAATGGGAGCCCCACTCTGGGCATGGGTGGCACCAATCAGTAACAGGCAGATGGCCTGGGTGAAATATAAAAGGAGAGAAGGAGGGCAGGCTTGCTGCCTCCTGCCTGCCTTGCCTTGAACCGTTTCTCCTCTGTGATGCCCACTGCCATGTCCTACTCTGTCTTGGAGCCAGCCAATCATGGATTGAGACCTCTACAAATTGTGAACTGAAATCAAACTTTGCTCTTTTAACTTTGGATGTCGGCAATGAGAAAAGTAACCAAGATGATTACCTGTCAAATCTTCCCTAGAAGAAAATACAAGTATCTGTGCACCAAAGGGCTAATATTTGCTGTGGAAACATAAATTTGGGCAAAATAGAGTTTTAAACATTACAGCCCAATAAGCTAAGTAATAATTTTGAGCAATGATGCTTCCACTTACTAAGTACTGCCCAAGAACATCGCTCCAAGTGATACAAAAAGCATGGCTGCTGCAGACATTCTTGCCACACTTTCCACTCCTCAGTCTCCACATTTAGATAACTGTTTAGATAATGCTGCTGGCAGTGGAAGATTACTTCCTTGGAATCAGCTAATATATTTTGCTCTCTCCCATTATCCAATAAAATGATAGCTACAACAAACAACTTCAGAACTGAGGAACTGAAAGGAATAGATTTCAGGAGATGGAATCATTATGTTGACATCAGTGGTTAAAGGCTAAGAAACGTCTGCTTGCTACTTAGGTCTCAGCATGAAAGTCACCTCCTCAGGAGAGCATTGCCTGATTACTCTCCCCGCTCAGCACAGCTGAATGAGGTCTGTCTATGCACCCCAGGACTGTTCCCTTAAGCAGTCATTGCACTGGAGAGAAACCATGAACAGCCCTTAAGTGCTCCCGTCTGAGGGGGGTCGTATCACACTCACTTGCACTGTAAAGGGGCAGGCAAGAGAATCTGCCCACCTCTAACACTAAAGAATTGCACATGGTGGGCACTCATAATATCTAATCTACCCCTAATGCAATTGTTTGAAGCAGCCTAATACCATTGCCTATGTTTCTTGAGTTGTTCCATAAGGCTACCAATTTCTTATTTTGTGAAGCAATGCAATGTCTGTATATACTAACACATATGTCTGTGCATTGGGAGAGCTATCTCAAGCTTTGAGAAAATCAGCACCCCAACAGCCATATCCACCATCCCTAAGCACTAGGTGGTGTGATTTACATGCAGTAGCTCACATCAGCCCTCCTTGATCCTGAGAGAAGGTAATGTGAACATCACATGCTGCTTCGGCCTTGTGTCCCTTCCTCCTCCTCTTGCTGAGCTCGCTCCAAGCATCCTTTGCAGGCCACAGTTCCACTGCAACACACAGCTTTGTGCCACAACTTTAATAGAACCTTATTCCTCCCTGACTAAGAAGTGGAATGCGACCCAGCACAGGACATTGAGGCTCCTGGGGTCAGGAAAATCTCCTAGAAATGGAACAGGGAAAATTCAGCCATATAATCCAGGGGTACCATCGAACATGTTCACTAACTCACTGCAGTGGTCACTGAGTGTTCCCTACATGCCTGGACACAATCTGGTATTCAATACAGTGTAGGAGACCAGATAATCAGAACTGAGGCCTAATCGTGTCTGCAGTAGGCAGTTCTGCAGTGGACAGGAGCAGGTTGCCAAAGGAAAAAGGAAAAGGAACATGAGTGTATGCTGAAAACCTTTTCAGCCAGGGTAATGGGGCAGAGTTCATCAACTGAAGTTCAGAGTTAATTGCTTCATTGGAAATCCTGTTACACCAGTCTGGCACTCTAGTCAGTACCCAATTGCTTTATCGTATGTTGCAAGATGTTATTAAACACAATTCTTGGCTTCCTCAGCCTGGTACCTTCATGTCAGTGAGATCAAGCAGGAGAAGTTTTGCAGTATGCTGGAGGCCAAAGCCCTGTAGTCCCCCCTGAAGCTTTCTCCACATGGACCTTGGTCTATGTAGTTCTTTGTTGTTTAGCTGTGGGAAAACAGCGCAACTAACAACCTGCAGCAAAAGGTTCCGGAGTGCAATCCTTTGGCATCTGTACTCCCACAGAATGTTGCACAGCTTCACGCTAAGACAAGGCCCATGCATAGAACCCCCTTGGTACACAGCCCTGGTGCTGAGCAGCCTGCACCCCTGGCCTCACTGGATGCGTCACAAACTCAGCACAGTGTCACATGAGACGCCATCAAGTGGCACTGGGCTGATGGGGGCTGAAGTTGTCAGTGAGTCAGGCAGGGGGGTGACTGCTGAGGACCTGAATCATCCTGCAGATCTGTCCACATCATCAGCCAGCCACTGGCAAATTCCCATGTTTCCACGTGGCGCTGCGGGGGTCACTCTGCGCAATCATCTTGGATGCCAAACCCTGCTGTGCTGGGCCCATCATGGCGGGTACAAAACCAAAGCAGGGTGCCAGGCTGGGAGGCGGCCCAGGCCATCGCTAATTCTAGGCAGCCTCACGGTCCCTGTCACCATGAAGGAAAATGAGGAAGAATGAATCGTCTCTCTGTGGGGAGAAACCCAGTCCCTGTGGCTGCTTGTGACCTCTCTCTCCCTCCTGTCAGTTCACATAGCCTGTTAAGTGCTTTTCTGGCCAGATTAGGAATGTCTGGAAGATGACGACTCCTCTGTGGATTTCCATCTCACCCACACCATCTTGTACACACATGTGATGAATAAACACGAATAGATGTGAAGAAAGAAAAACGTGGCTCAGGCGCAAGCCCATGCAGCGGTCTCTTGCTCCTCGCTAACCTGAAGGTGTCTTGTGCTGTCCCGGCTCTGGAACCTCGTGTGGGTGAGTAGGCAGACACTGCACCAGGAAGCAGAGACCCTGGGCTGGACTGAGCTGCCGACTGAAGTTCCTAGAAGAAACTGCCCAGCATGAATCAGTGCAGTGATTACTCATCATTAAAAACAGGACTTTCTCCAGTGTTTCTGTAAACCCGGCAGTAAATTCCCTTGGACTATGGCTAGCTGGGTCCCAACTGTGTTGCTTGCAACCACGGAGCCCTAACAGGTCCCTCAGCATTTTCTCAGACCTTGGTCCACCTACCGCCTGCATCTGAACTGTCCAGCCGGATGATGTGGGTCCACAGGCTTGCCTGGTGACTCCCAGGTCTGGCTTTCTGGCACAAATCTGCCTACTTGACAAAGATTCTCTCACTTCTGAGAACATCTGGAAGAAGGATTTCCAGCATTCAAATTTTACAGCGCCCCCTGCCGAAGCCCACACATCTTGATGATCGGCTTCTGCTCATCTGGTTGTCCGCACCTTGCGCCGTCCTTCCTTGGTGCGCGCCGCACTGGTGCCCCCTGACCCAGCCAGCACCTTGCACGCGGCCCCTTAGCTCAGCAGGGTTTCCCTGCGCTGGCTTCTGCCTGCGCAGCTTACCCTGGAGGCCTTTCAGCAGCGCCCCACAATGCCCAGCAGGCCGAGCCGCACCGCAGCACTGACCGCTTCCAGGCCTGGGTTTGGCCACTCGTCTTGGCCCACTGTCCCCAAATCTGATCTCTACTGCCTGAAAGAGTAAAAAAGAACTATTAATTTAGCTTTAAATTTCCTCATCTAAGGAAAAACTAGTCTAAATTTCCTTAAAGCAATAAAGAGCCAAGAGCCTGCCTGCTGTTTCCTGGTAGCCTTACTGGAAGCAAAGCAAACTAAGCAAACACCCTCTAGGCCGGCCTCACCTAGATTCCAAAGGCGCCCCTGCCCTCTGCTGGCGCCAGGTGGATCTGCAGCGCGAATGCAAACTGCTTAGGCGCTGGGAGAGCGCGGCCTGGGAAGCAGAGGAAAAGGTGGAAGAGAGAAGCAGGGGCCTGAAGAGGGCGCCCCACCGGCCCGGCGCCTCCCGGAGTGTGCGTGGCCTTGGACGCGGGGAGCTCACCACGTATTTCCCCTGAGCCCAGGCTGAGCGCCACCCAGCGAGCAGGCTCCTCCTGCCCTGGACAGAGTAGCCAAGACGGTGTGGGAGAGGAGACAGGGACTCGCATCTCACTGCAGCAGTCCCGCATGCACACGCGCACACACATGCACACACTTGCGCACACGCACATGCACACACCCTTATACACGGCTCTAGCAAGGCAGGGTGTTTTTCAATCCCTCCATCACGGTATATACTCTGAGGTGGGCCAAAAACCAAAACTATGAGGGCACAGGGCCTGTACATTCCCTGAGTGCCACGGCCAGCACGGGGCTTGCGTGGCTTCGTGAGGTAGGTGCCAGGCTGGGGCAGGGCACTGCGAGGATCTCTGGGGAGTCCTCCCATTGCACACATGCACATAGGTGAGGAAATCTCCTTAACCATTGTGCGAGGTGTGTGCCTGTGTGCGTGGAGAAGGCGATCGGTCTGCATATTTTATTTTTCTCCCCAATATTTGAAAATGATTATAGATGATTTGCACTAAGCTGCATACCTGTTTTTACTCTGAAACAAGGGCTGGCCAAGTCACTGAGCTGCCCAAAGTGGGCCTCAACTTGTGATATTCCTGCCTCAGCCTCCCAGAGTGCTGGGATTACAGGACTGTGCCACCATGCCAGGTTTGAGTATTCATTCTCCTTTAACAATTTCAGCATAAAGAGATCACAGAATACCTGCAGTTTAGAGATATTATGCCAGCCTATTAAAAGCACGTATATTTAAGCTTTGATTAGCTTCAATGTATTTGGACAAACTCAGTGGATTATTTTAATATTTTGCACCGTGCCTTTATGAGAAAGACGGAAGAAAAGAAAGCAAGTGGCACAAGGAAAAGGTAAAAATCAAATCAGCGGTGCAGTATTTAGGAAGGATTCAGAGAAATGTCTACACTTTCACCCCTGCTGGGCAACGTCTTGGAGGTGCAACAGAGGTCAAAGCCCTGCTCTCTAAGCTTACAGAAGAGATGAAAGGCAGGGACGGGGTCGCCACAGTGCTCTCACTGCTCCTCTGGCAAGAAAGGAGGGTGTGGAGGTCAGGCTTCCAGAGAGTCTCCCAGGTCCCGAAAGCACCCGCCTCCTAACCAAATTCACAAATTCACAGCAGCTAGAGGAGAAGGGCTTGCATGAGACTTGCTTTTCCCACTACATCATCCACCCATACCCATGGGTCTGAATCGGAAAAGAGTCATCATCAGTTAAGAAGATAGTTCTTTCAGGAAATTGACTATTTATAGCTATTTAGAGAACACATAACAGGGATTTGAGGAGTGTGATGAGAAGTCCTTGCTATGCAGAAGGCTGAGGCAGGAAGATCCCTTGAGCCTAAGAGTTCCAGGCCAGCCTGGACAATGTAGTGAGACTTGATCTCAAAATCAACACAAACTAAATGAAGTCAAGCACTTCCTATGTTAATTAAATGATCTCAGCAATGTTCTTCAGTTCTATGAGGTGACCACGTATTATTTTTACTCTCCAGCTGAACAAACAGAAGTCTAGACAGTTTTAGCAGAGTATATTGCTGTCCAAGTCTCCCTGTAATAAAAGGGACTATCCTTATGTAATATCACTACACATCTCTCAGATTCTGTATCACCAAGTAGTAGACTTTGTGAACACACAACATTTCTGCAGTAATCTCAGCCCTCTTTGTGGATGTGTACGAAGCAGACACAGACCAAACAATTTAAAATACATTTCCTCATTCTTCTCATTCATATGACCCATCAGTTCCAAAGAACAAATCTCAATAATTCTTCAATCATTTTGGAAAGTGAAGCAATGAGTAGTTACACAGTACCTATATAAACATGAATGCACAAAAGATTGACAGTTGTCATACTATACAAATATGTATCTGTGACTTGGGTAAAAGTTCCCGGGAGAGAATAGTAGGTGTACAAGTTCCACATGTGCATTTTGCAGCTTGAAGAGCTCTGGCTCTGTGAGATGGCTCAAAAATGCTGCCAGCAATAAAGACAAAGTTGATGAAGAGTTTGAATAAAGTAGTTTTAGGAAACACTATGGTAGACAAAGGCAACATTTCCAAAATTAATCTATTGTTTTAGAACCTGCTTCTTCAGATACCCATGCATCTGACTCTCCAGAATCACTGTTCACACTCCTGTCCCCGACCTCCCCTCTCCCAGCTGCCAGATGGGCCGCAGCACTGGTCATTTCCTCTGTATTCCTAAAACCTTATGTTTTTCTTTTAACTTTAATTTGGAGCAAAAACAGCACTTGTGACCCTCGTATTATGGCTTATATTGTGCTGTGTCCCCTAAGTCTTGTGTTCCTATAGGTGGGGATATGGGGGGTGAGAGGATCATGCTGTGTGATCCCAGATTAGTCCCCTGATTAGTTGCACACACTTCTGGGTGTAGGTTGTGGATTTACTGAAGAAGGAAGACCCACCTTGGGTGTGGATGGGACCGACCAATAGACTTGCAGCCTGGATGGAATAAAAAGGGAAAGAAAGAAGGTTCAGTGCCTCCTGCCTGCCCTGCCAGGAACTGCTTCTTCTGTGTGATGCCTCTCTGCATGCCACCTTGCTTTGGAGCCAGCCGAGCATGGGCTGAAACAGTGAGCTAAAGCAAACCTTTCCTCCTTTAAGTTGTGGATGTTGGGCATTTTGTCCCTGCAATGAGAAAACCACCAAGACACCTTGCAGGCAGGGCCTTTTGACTTGGGGGTCCAGCACCTGCCTCCTTCTCAGCCCCACAGGAAAGGAGGGAGGAAGTGGCAGGGACCCTGACTTCAGAGGGAAACCAGTGTATTCCTTTTCCAAAGCTCTGTTGACAATTTGCCCCCATCCCTGATTTTTAAGTGCCAGGCTTGTTACTATGGGCACATTCTGTTCAACACAAGAGGTTCGGTATTACCTTTTATCAAAATGTCAGGAGGGCAGATTTTAAATGAGCGAGACAAAATGAAAGAACCTTCTTCCTATCCACAGAGGCTTTGAAATTGATTGCAAATGATCATCTCTAAACAGCCCGCTGAGCAGCCGCACAAGCCCCTAATGATGTACATCTGCGAGGCTGCTCTGGCTGGGCCGCATTTACATCACTATAAACTCTGCAATTACTGCTGAGATGTTTCCGGCACAGACACAGAGTCTGAATACAGCGGCAGATCTCCTGGCTGGCGTTCTGCCAGGAGCCTGAGTCACCGTCACAGACATCTGTAGCACATTAAACTGCACGCTTGTTATCTCTCTGCACGCCACACAATGGCCCCGGCTCTGACAAACGAGGGCCAAGCCTTCTAAAGAGCCCCCCAGCTCCACCACGAACCCAGAGCCTGCACGAACACCTTCAGGGGAATTAGACTGCGAAACAAAAGCCACAGTGTCGCTGAGATGATGGCTTTCCGTGCTTTGAACTTTACTTACACTTCACAGACGCAGCTGGTCTAAAAAAGCAGCCATGCTAGAGGCTGGACACAAAAAAAGCGGTTCTCTGGCCTTCTGTGCCATAGGGTGGACAGCAGAGAAGCAGCCCTTGCATCCTCTAGCCCTCATGCCACAGCCCCGGAGACCGCGGCCACCGTCCTCCCACATGACAAACAGTAAGGCCTCCCCAGCTTTTATCTTCCAGTGCGCAGAGAGCAGCCAGAGTGATCTTCCCAAAATATAAATCCAAGACTCTCTTTTCTCGCTTTAGACTGTCCGTGGACGTCCCACTGTCCCTACGGTCACTCTAAGCACCTCACCATGGCCCAAGGCCCTACATTCTGGCTCGTCCTCCCGAGCCAATGGGAAGTGAGAGTTTCTGGGTTCCCCCCCACCCCAAGCACACAACTGCCCTGACAAACATAGGGCCCGGGAACGGACTATTTGCTCCAAGGGACAAGCAAATATGAGCATGTTATTGCCAATTGACGTTCTTAGGTCACGTTAGGATTGTCACTGTGTGCTGCTCAGTCCTCAGGGCTTTTCTGAGTACACAATGTCTGTGTCCATTGCAATATCCGGCAGAAGAGTATAACCACCCACAATCCCCCGCGTTCCACCGGCCCCCTCTGCCTCCCTCCCTGCGAACCTCTGGTAAACACCAATCCTTTCCTCTCTAGGCTTTTGCCTTTTCCAAAATGCCATATACCTGTAGTCTTTTCATACTGGGTTCTTTCACTCAGGGAAATGCATTTAAATTTTTTCCCATGTCTTCTACAGCCTTTCATAGCCCATTTGTTTTTATCACTATATAATATTCCATTGTATAGCTAGGCCGCAGTTTGTTTAGCCACTCAACTACTGAAGGATAGCTTGGTTGCTTCAGTTTGGGAAGTTATCAATAAAACTGCTATAAACATTTGTAGACAATTTATGTGTAAATAACCCATTTAGGGTTAGAGTGTTGGATCCTAGGTACACAAGGTTTAACTTCGTACAAAACTGCCCTTCTGTCCTCCAGAGACCCCGCGCCACTGCGTACTCCCAGCGTCTGACTGTGTGTCCCTGTAGCTCCTGGGGGTCAGCAGTGTTCGTCCTGTCAGTTGGCATTTGAGCCGTGCTGAAGGCTGTGTCTTTCACCGTTGTTGTCCATTTGCTGTTTCTGAGGGCAGCACGTGTGGCCGAAGGCATTTCAGTCTGCTGGTTTGCTGACTGCTTCTTTCTTGGTTAGGGGTCACAGTTTTTAATTAGCTTATCTTTTTCTTGTTGAGTTTATTCTTTCTATATCTGCAATATAAGTCTTTTATCTCACACATGTTTTGTTAATATTTTCTCCCAGTGCGTGACTTGGGTTTCATTTCCTTGCCAGTGTCATTTAAGGGACAGAAGTATTTTAACTGAAATGAAGCCCAACTTTTCAATTTGTTTTTATGGATTTATGCTTTTGGTCTTATATCTAATAACTGTTACCAAAACCCGAAATCAACTGCATCATTCTTATGTTGACTTCTAGAAGAATTACAGTTTTGCATTTTACATTTCAGTCTCAATCTGTTTTGAGTGAAATCTGTGAAAAGCCTAAATTAATGTCTGGATTCACACTTTTGCCTGTAAATGCTGTTATTCCAGAACCATCCATTATAAAGAACATCTTTTCCCTATTGGGCTGTCACGAGACCAGATTTCATACACGACTTTGTTACAAACTGTGCTTGCTCATGACCATTGTGAGGTGACCACAGTTAACTTTAACATTTCATCTGTGTGTGTGTGTGTGTGTGTGTGTGTGTGTGTGTGTCCATCTGTGTGTGTGTGTGTGTGTCCATCTGTGTGTGTGTGTTTGTGTGTTTGGGATCCAGTTATTCATGATCTTTGATATTGATTTCATCCTAAAGCAGAAATTTACAGTTGTGGCCTCTAGGAAATATTCTGTATGCTAGTTTATAAACCAGTTTTTTACTTAACTAAAAATATTGCATATATGGTATCACTTTACATATTTTTCCAGAAAGTTTCCTGTCACTATTTTGCCACTGAATATTGTGCATGGTATTTTTAAAACTAACTTCTAGTGGCAAGACAGCTAAGTTCTCATATTTAGATTTGTTGATAAATGAAACAGCAAAAAGGCTACCATGGACTTGAGTGGAGCAGAAAAGTGGTCTTTCAAGAAACCAGGAGACAGGCAAGCGAAAAGGAGAGTGTGGGCAGCTAGCAAGAGCCCAGGTGGAGGCCTAAGGTCTGGAGATTTGGAGTCTGTGTGTCAAGAGAATGCTTTGGGGAAGGCTACAGAGGCCCAAAGAAACCCTCAGAGGAAGCTTCCCGCGGTGAGACTGACCGCTCCCAGGGCACTGGTTAAACCCAGGAAGGGAGACAGAGATGGCCAGGGCTGGCAGGTACGGTGGGTTCACACAGCAGAGCGGGCCCGGTCAGCAGGTGTAGGGCGCTTGCCTGGGCCTCGCCGCGCTGGACGTGCACCTCTTCCACTAGCAGGCCCCGCCAGCATCTGATGGAGGAACTGACTGTAACAGCTACCGAAAACCAAAGGAAATACTCATCAGTAGGAGGCTGCCTCAGGGGTGATTGCTGAGAACTGCTGACTGTCAATCTGCCTAAGAATCAAAATAAATGCAATGGCTGTCTAAACACTAAGGAACCTTTTCCTTCTGAGGCCACTAGCGAAGCAGTCTCCAGTTGCTTTCATCTGGCTACACACACACACACACACCCACACACTCACGTGAGACAATTCCCTGCAAACTTCAGGCTGAACCCCAGCGCCGTGGCTTATCAGTGGTAGCTATGGCGAGGACCACCGCTGCATACCTGCTCTCTCCTGGTGGACTCCCCGCCACGCCGGAAATCCCACTCTACTCTCACCTCCCCATACTCTTCCTGGTGGCAGCCACATCCCAGCCACATGCTGATGCTGCCTGGTCAACCCCATTCTAAAGCCACTCATGGTGATCCTTCCTATCGTTTACCATCCCCGCATGGCAGTCTTTAAGCACTGGCCTCTCTCCCTGCCCTGTCCGTGTGAAGTTATCATAGGTCTGGAGAAAATGGATTAGCTGTTCTAAATTCCAAACCACCCACAATTATACACTCTTGCCCTGCTCATTAAAACAGCTGCGAGCCAAAAATACTTCCCGGTACTCAACTAAAGCGGGACAGATTATTCTAAAACAGTAATAATGACCTTGTTTTAACTCTAAGCATTATTACAGGGTCCACCAGCAGATGTCACTGATTGCCCTATTACTATAGACCATAACTTCATCCTTAAGACAGTGGTACCTCTGCACTGGCCACTGACTACTTTTGGGAGTCAGGATCCATACCAAAAAGAACAAAGAGCAGATGAATTATCTCGGCTGGCAAGGGTATCAAGTCACAAGGCAATGGACACCAACAGGTTCTGGTTGTGTGCTGGGTACCAAACATGCAGGGATGAAAACTGGGACAAAATATTCAGACCGAAATGTCACCCAGTTCCAAAGTCCATGCATTTCAAAGCAGTGGAGAACTGAGGTATGATTGTAGAGTTTAGAAAATCTCTTGGTAGTATATTCTAATAAATCTCCCTTGTACTGAAGAATAAATGCAGAAGCTGCTTCCTAGTTTAATACAAAGGGATCCAAATGAATTCAATGGCGAAAACTGTGTGCAGTTGAGATTTGATTCTGCAGCTCCCTTTCTTCATGGAGGATGTGTGGAGATGCAAGGCAGAAACCCCTCGTGTCTGAGCCTCACGTTTAGGCTCCCCTTTCCTGACTCCAGGGAGGTTCCCCCCTGTTTTCCAGAGTCAGAGTCTGAAAGACACCAGGTGGGGTGGGAGGAACCTGCTCTCCGTCAAGCTCCTGAGAAGTTCAGCCAGAGACCAAGCGTTCACCTGCTGGAAAGGTGCCCTTAACTTGGGCTCGGCAGAGGAAAACCAAGAGCCACCGGAAGATTAGGCGAGACACTGGTTTTGAGAATGCAGCTATGTTTTCCAATACGCTGTTTTGGAGATTCGACCTGCTACTCCAAGGCTGGGATTCTCAGCCACACGAGGAATCTGTCCCCAGGGGTATCTGAAGCTGGCTGGAGATATTTTGGGCTGTCCTAGCTGGAGGTGATGGCAGGTCTGGGGAGAGTACTGCTGGCCTCTGTGGATAGAGGTGGGGATCCGCTAACACTGCTATGGGCAGGGATCCTGCATGACGGAGGATGAGGCGGCCCGCGGTGTCGTCCCGGGCCACTCTGGTTACCTCTGCCCTTCAGTCATGTAAGCTGTGGAAAGCACCTTGGAGTGTGGCAGACTGAGTTCAGGTCCCTGGCCTGCTGTCTAACAGCTGAGTGCAGAGGGCTTCAATCTCTCCTTTATAAAACCAGGACGCCAACATTTATAAGCCCAGTCTGTGGTTCAGAGCCAGCAAAGCTGCATCCTTGGGGCTAAAGACATGCTAGTCTCATCCTCATAATGGCCAAAAAAACATTTTTAAAAAGTCAGCACTACTGCTCAGCCACAGAACACTCATGACGACAGGAGCCACTGGCGAGGTGGTGACTTTATTCAACCACGGAGGATATGCGGCCCGTCTCCAGGGACTTCGGAGCGGTGGCTGTCGAGCTCCTTGGGTCACATCTGCCCTCCAAGCTGGTGCTGATTTCGTGTGACTGCAGCACACAGCCTTTGCAGCTTTGCAAAGCCCCGGAGCACTGTGCTCTTCCCGGGGCTGTGGCTACTATTCTTAGTCACCAGCAATTTAGTTATTATGCTCATCTCCTGCCCGGTTTTAAAACACATGACTGTGAATCAAAGCCAGGCAGAATGGACATGTCAGGGAGAGCTGGAGCCCAGGGCACCAGCCCAGTGGTTAAATTCCAAGGTCACGCTGGGGCACTGGAGAGAGTATTGGAGGTATTTTGTTTAAATACCTACCTGTTTCATTTGGTGTGAAGCAGGCTGACTCAGGCCTCCAGTGCTAAAAGGTCCCCTAACTGTGGTAAAACATGCAGCCTGAATACAAAATTGTGGAGAGACCCAAAAAGAAGATGGGGCGCTGAGCATCCGTGAGGAAAAAGGGAACACTGAGCAGGTGCCTTTGTGGTGTGAATGTCACCGTCTTCCTGAGAGTGTACTGTGTCTGTGTTTTATGCCTTAGTATTAAGTGTCTTGAATGATATTACTGCTCCTGTGACAGATACAAGATTTGCACAACTTCTTAAAATTAACATCAAAACCATGTGGTGGGGCCCCTAAAATGTATTTTAGACTCAGCATGTGAAACTCCTCGTTTGCATAACATTTTACAATTTCTGCCCAATTAATTTGTTAACAGTATTTAGTTTGTCCTGATTTTCCCATCTGTGTGTCTCCTGGCTGTTTCCACACACAATTTTTGTGCAAGTGAATGTCTTATGTGTTACATACATGCACACGGCTCGCTGATTTTCACGGGGAGAGCATGCCTCTCTCTTCTGTCCAAAAACATCATCACTAAAAATTCAGAAGCCTCTACCCACTGAAACTTAGTCCTGACATCTAAAATGACGGGTTACTATTAAAGTACATTTTAAATGAACCACATGTTCCCTTTTGTATATGGCTTATCTTGTTCAATATTTCTATGTATGAATTTCATCCATGTTTTGGAATGTCATGTTTTTCTGCTGCATGTTTATTGCTGCATTATACTAAGGCTGGGAATTGGTGGTTTTAGATGTAGTTTTTATGAACACATTAATTTATGCCTTTTGGGAAATAGTTACCTAACAATGGAATTGTTTGGACATAATATGTTTATTATATATGATTACATACTGCACAAATTACCCATACCTACATACACATATATACCACACACTCAAAAATTACATATAACCATGTAAGTGAGTGCTGCTAAATAGTTCCCCAAATTACACCAACATACATTCCCACCATTAGTGTAAGACAATTCTAATTGTTTATTACCCTTGCTATAACTTGGCATTATTTTTCCTTTTATTATGCTGAGGTTAAACCCAGGGCCTCATGCATGCTAGGCAAGCACTCTACCAGTGGGTTACATCCCAACTACTCTTCTTCCTTTCAGTCATTTTTGTAGGGACATATTTCCTTTTATAATATGTACATTTATTTTTACTCTTTATTGTACGTTCTTCATAGCCAGTGAACATTTTCTCTCCCAATTTGTGTTAATGGCTGCAACTTTAACACACTGGCAATTAATGTATTTAGGCACTGCAAAACTAAAACAAACATCTAAAAATAAAATATCAGTGGTTATTTTCATTTTTATAAAGAACTTAATATTTCAATGAATTAAGAAAAATTTAAGAGCAGGAAAAAGAAGTTGGTGACCAGTGAAATTCAAGATATTTCTGTATTTCATCTCCTAAATGGAATTTCAATTAGAAAGAGTACAAGCACAATTCATTGAATTCTGCTGTGAGTTGCACAGTTGAATTTTTACCATGACATGCACCGTCTCCTAGAGATCTCAGTGTTAGTAATGGCCTCCATTTCCTCGGTGCTGTTCACACAAAGAGGAAACATCACTGATGGAGATGATACTGGATTCAGGACGTGACTCTGAGAGGGCAGCAGACCAAGGACCAGAATCAGAATCGGTTCTTCCAGCCTTCCAGACAAGACTGACCATGCAGGGGCCTGGGACGAACTAAGAGAAATTTCAACTGGGTGCTTTCCAATCCATGAGGAATGGTGACGCCCACTAAAAGCACAACAGAACCCCGTTTGTCATGAAGGAGACCCTCAGAAGGCAGATACAGTCTAATTACGGCTGTATCTGCGAATTAAAGAATAGAACACGTATCAAGTTATTTTGATTTACACACAGCCCCAATTATATATCCTAAAAGATGAATTCTAAGGGGGGTCCTGTAGGGCAGCTGTAGTCTCTGCTTTCTGCAGAGTGAGGGTAAGAGCTCATCCTCTGTAGGAGACAGATGTGTCCAAACCACTGGATATACTTGCTAGCTTCATCTGACTTTTACCGTGGCCCTTTGCTCTTCTAAGCCTCTCCTTGATAAACTCACCATCCTGCAACCGGGAGATGCTATGGAGTTCAAAGATTATGGCAGAGAATGCGCGCGCGCGTGTGTGTGTATGTGTGCACGCATGCACACACGCACACAAGCAAGAACATACATCATTAACTGCATTTCTTCTTTCATTCTCCCCACCTCACTCCTCCATGAAGATACATGGAGTCATCATTTGCATTGTGACTGGGATTTCTTAAAAATAGAGTAAAGAGTAAAAGTGACAATTTTTAAACTTTTTTTTCTGGTTTTGGTCAAACCAGACTGTGGAAACAAAACAAAGCTCTTTCTATGGCCCAGGAGTGTGATGGGGACATGACAATCGTAATCTCCCACAGGTCTTTCTTTAACTTTTTTTTTTAAAGATAGTAAAATCCAACAAAACAAGACAGAACAAAGCCAATTACAAAGCAACAAAATTGGTAAAGAACTTCAAAGCAGGATACTAGGAAAACAACAACAGCTGCCATAGGACGTCTTACCTTTACAATAGTTGTCCATTCCCTCAGGTATAGCAAAATCAAACCAAAACAAAACACTGTAAAAACCAATCAAAACAGAATACTGAATAAAGCAAAACAATCAGAACAAAGCAAAACAGTGAGAACAATATTGGCCTTCAAAGACAAGATTGAAAGAAATCCCCCATATCTGCTATGTTGCATATGGTCATCCTCCCAAGAGATGCTCAACTGCTGGCCCCAGGCCTGCAAAATCAACCAAACAATATAAGCATTTAGTTGCTTTATGTACCTTAGTTGCTATAAACTCAGCCTGTCCTCCAAACCTTCCGTTTGCTTGGGGGTGGGAAGGTGGGATACTCACACGGATGGGACGCTAATGGACCGGACAGAGGACACTGATGGTGCTTGATTCTCAGCCCTTGCACCAGTAGGCTCAAGGGAGGCACGATCTGACTTTTCCCTCCCTGGAACCCGCTCAGCTTGTGTGGCTTACCAGAAAGCCTGAGCTCCCATGGGTCTTGAACAGGAGGTGGACTTTAACTAAGAAGGAGAGAGGTACGGGGCACATCAAGTTCTGTCGAAGGACAAAGAGCTCTATGCTACATGTCAGCTGTGTGGACAGTTTCACCTTCCCTAGTTCCCTGAGCCGGGAATCGAATGGGGAAAATCTAAGTTGGCAGTCTCTAGGGATGCTTTGATTTTTGACTAGATGAATTCGGTCTGAGTGTGGGAGGCTAGGACGGAGTGTGCCAAGCTATCAATGCAGAAGTGGACATCCTCTCTACTGTCACCAGGTTGGCACTGACCACACTCTCTTGGGCCTCCTCTCTCCTTCCCCGGTGGAAGGAAGAATGGATTGGAAGGGTGAATGTGATCACACTCTGTACCTGGAGTGACCTACACATTTCCACATCAGATCTTTCCCAGCCATCAGATTGACTCTGGTCCAACTGCTTCGGTAAAATGAGCTATAATTATGTTTATTGCACATCTCGAGGGAATGATGTTGAGAATTCATACCTGTTACACATGGGAAAAGGCCTGGCACAAGAAAATGGTCATTACAGTTTTCTGAAAGATCTAATTAATACTCTGTCCCTTGTCACCAAAAAATTAAGTGTAATTGTAGTAGCTGTTCTGTCGTGCTATAAATACCTTCCACTAAGACTGTACTAGCAGAGATTTTTCAGCCTCCACTAACTTGATCATTTTTGGATATCAGGCTAGACAAACAGAGGACTCACCAGATGGCTGCATCGCAAAAAAAAAGCCTGATTTTTATGAAGACGCTTCACCATTATAAATATGAGTTAATAGAGCAGGTAACATGAGAGGAAAAGCCCTAAGAGAATCCCAGCCTCCCAAAGCGAGTTATCTGGCGTGTTTCCAAGGCACATGCCTCTTACGTGTGTACTCGGTGTGCTTTTTCTCCTGAAGGTCATGAGGAAGAGCCAGTCGATCGTCACCAGCTGCCCAGGCTAATTCTGGGAGGCCACAGCTGCAGCCCAGGGCCTGGTGATCACAGTTCCAGGTTCTCCCCATACTACGCCGTCAGTTTGGAACCCTCCTGGCCCCCCCTTTCACACCACGCACAGGCAACCTTGCTTTCTAGTGAGGGACCCTGCCTTCCGAGCACCAGAGACCACTTGGCCACCACAAGCCCAGCACCGCGTGTTCTCTTTCTCTCTCTGTGATAGCCTCTGCTGGACACGGCACGCCTGTACAGACACTATGTGGAGGGCTCAGTCGTCCCTCTGTTCTCATTCCCTATTCCACAGTCTATGCTGATTCCAGAGTAATCATGCAAAAGCCCAATCCAGCCAAGTCACCTCCTAGCTCCCAAAATGTTAATCTCTCCTTATTGGCTGCAGGGTAGATGTGGGCATACTGTGCTGGTTTCTCAGGCCCTTTACTCTCTGCTTTTGGCTTGGGAAGCAACATAATGTGATAGTTAAGGATGCATTCTACACTCATTGATGCTGGTTCCTGCTTGGGCCTGCCACTTCCTTGACATTATTTTATCAAGTTAGCTCCTTTCTCAGTAATAAACTGAGAAATGCACATGGTTGCAGGGATTAAGTTAGATCAAAAAAATTTGCCTAACACCTTTGTACTGAAAATCCTTATTGGAGGCAGATGATAGCTACAATAAATAATAAATACCATTAATAATTCAGCATCATTTTCTCCTACTGGCTAGTATTGCAGTCGTGCTGGCCTATGGAGACAGTATAAAAATAGCTAAACACTAGAATTTTCCTATGAGACTGGGCTTAAAGTCTGAGTCTGCGCTTGCTGTGTGGCTTGGGCAAGTTACTTAACCTCTCTGGTCATCACTGTTCTCAGAAGAATGGAGGTGCCACTACCTGAGCTGTTGTGAGTATTAAACAGGAGAATGCATGTGGGAAACTGAGCACAATTCTTGGAAGAGGGAGCTCAGGAAAAGCAGGCACTATTTCTTGTCCTGTTTAGAACTTACTTTAATGTGTTCTCTTGGGTGTGTATTTTTGTTTTCCATTTGCATCTCTGCTTTCGTTTTTTCTTTCTTCTCTTTTCCTGTTCTGGAACTTTCCTAACTTCACCTGTCTGTAACTCTCCAGGTCTTACAGTCTTTTAACTCAGGCCAAATTCTTAAATGCTTCCTCCTCTGAGAAGCCTTCCAAGTGACTCAGTGGGAAATCAGAAATCAGTGACTTTGCTAATACATAGAGATCACTCCACCAGAACGAGACATTCTGGCCTAGGTGTGTTTTATCTCATCAATTAAATGATCCAGTTCAAAGATTTAATCTTTCTATCATCTCTAGATAGGAGCTCAGAAATGCATGAGGCTGTTCCCTTCTGGCCCCTTCTTATTTCCCTTCCAGCCAGTTTTGAACAATCTGCTCTTAGAAAGGATTGCTGACATTCAAAAGCTCACAATTGAACAAGAAAAAAAAAAAAACATTGAAAGCTGTGTCCTGACAGGTGTCTGTTACTCAGCTCATGAGACCAGCCTTTTGAGGGGACACTGCGGGGGCCCCACTGCCACTTGCTTATGTGGCAGGCAAGACAGCCACGGCTCGTCTCAGTCAGGAGAAGTTCATGTTCAGGTTGGCCATCCGCGTCCTGGGGCACGGCTGCTTCTGTATATACATACGGGGCTGGAAATTTAGGCCTTTTACCCTACAAAAGGAGCTTTTGCCTTCTCTATATCACACTGGAGAATAAGCACCTGCTATGCACTAAACAGTGAGCTGGGTGTTCACACTACGAATGAAATAAAGCACAGGCCCCTCTCTAAGGACTGAGTCAACCTGCAGAGAGAAGGAGGCTCAAATTCTGCAGGGGCTCTCAACTAATTTCCTCTTTCTTGGTGCCCACATCTGATTTGACTTTCTTAATTTGCATAACAGTAATCACATTAATTTCTTTCAGGAATAGAAATGGATAGAAGGTTAGGGAGAGACCCAAACACATTTTCTTCTCTAGATTCTTCTTCAATAGCCATGTACTTTACAATAAAAAATCCAGTTAACTCCTCTACTAAAATGACAAAGAAAAAAGTGCTGTTCTAAGATCACATGTAAACTGATCTTAAGTCTCTTCAAATTACGTTTTGACAAAGTAAATACCATACGCTGCCAATACTTTTAAAAAACAAATTGTGAGATTTTAAGGCCTTTTCTAGACTTGACAGAAATATCTTGAGAAGAACAGACTTCAGAATTACAATAAAACAGTCAGGCTATTCTGTCTGCAGAATTCAGCCCCAGCCAGCACTCCAGGGCTTGTGTTCTTCTGGACCTTTCTGCACATCCTCTAGTTAAAACTTCTGGCTTTTGAAAACTAATAGACTGACTTCACCAAACAAAGAGGAAAGAGAGCACATTTTGAATTATGATTTCTTTTAAATGGCAGCGATTTTAAACAGACTGAGTACTTACAGAGGAGTCGACTGAAGCCAAGGTCAGATGCTAAGTCACAAATTCTAGACTAAACTTTTCATCTGCCTCTTAGAGAGGTGCCTTTACCATGAAGAGGCTCGGTAAAGGAAATAGTCGTTCCTGAAATGTACAGATGAACCGTTAGGGCCTACAGATTCCTTACGCTAGTTTGTGAGCACCGGTTCATTCCTTCTCATAATCATCAGGGAAGTGTCTCCCAGGCAGTGCCCTGGGTGGTGTGGACACAGGAGCAGGGGGGCTGGACCTGAGCCCCGCCTGCCCACAGACCTTTTCTCCTCTCAGAGCACTCCATGGTTGTTTTCTAAGATGAATGTCTGTTACAGCGCTCCACTAGTAAGCACTGCCCTCACCCTGCAAATTTCTATTAGGAGGAGCGGGAGTTTTTCAAGAGATGTTAGCTAGAGAATGATTCCTTTCTTTCTGTTTTTCTTTGACATCCTTTTGAAAGAACTAAGTGTGATGTCCCTGGTTTCCCACTGATTCGTTAACTTCATTTGAAGGATTTATAATCAGGAAATAATTGAAAATGTACATACTTACTGATATTCATGACTGATTCATAAGATGACAAAGCAAAGCAAACAAACAACTCTAACTTTTCCATTGTTAGAAACTTATTAAATAAGCTGTATGATGCGGTAATATCATATAGCAGTAGTGCTATCCAATTAGCTGTAAATATGATTTCCTAGAAAATTTTCTCATGATACATAACTTTTTCAGAATATAACATAAAAAGATTGTTATATCTGGGTGTGGTGGTGCACTCCTATAATACCAGCACTTGAGAGACTGAGGCAGGAGAATCATTTGCAAGTTTGAGACCAGCCTAGGGTACAAAGTGAGCCCAAGGCTGGCCTACACTGCATAGTGAGACCCTGTCTCAAAAAGACAAAACAAAACCAAAAAAGATTATTAAACAATATTTACAGCTTAACTCTAATACAGTATAATTCTAATTCTATATATACATATAAATATGCTCTAAAAAGCATCATCTTTAAATACTGTAATTATGGGTACTGTTTTATATATAATTTGGGGGGCTGAGACATAGGATCCCAAATAATTTGCCACATAGGTTCTTGCTATGTAGTTCAGGCCGGCCTTGAACTCACTATGTAGCCCAGGCGGGCCTGGAATTTGTGGCAATCCTCCTGCCTCTGTTTCCAAAATGCTGGGATTATGGGTATATTCCAACATGCCCAGCCTATTCAATATTTTCTAAATTTTAACAACAAATGTTCATTTTGATGCTCAGAAAAAAATCATCATGCATCTAAAAAATTCTGTCAAATGGCTTTCTGTACAAATTATTTTAGTAAAAGGTAAATTCTTGTCATAGCAGATACAGATAACATTTCACATTTTTTAAAATTATTCAACTAAATGTCAGGTAGCACCCCAACAGTAACTTCCAGCTGCAAGCGCTGCCCTACTGTGTGCTGCCCTACTGTGTGCTGCATCAAATAGAAGCCCCCTGGAGATGGACTGGGATAGGGTTTTTTGCGGTATTTTATAGGTAAAGAATGTGTTTTTCAAAATGCTTCTTTATTGATTTCAATAGATTGGACATCACTCTTACAGTATACTAGCAGAAATACTATGGCTTCACATAATTAAAGAATTTTTTCCAAGCCCCAAATTCCTATGTGAATGAACCTCAATAGGGCCTTCTGTCAGGCAGCATGGCTTTTCAGGGTTATGAAAAGCACCCCTGGAAGTAGTGGGCACAGCCATTTTACAAGAAAATCCTTCTGTGTTCACTTTCTACCAGCATAAAGGGAAAGGAGTAAATTTGCAAAGGCTATTGGAATGTCTAACCATGCATTATTTTTCATGATTTGGTGACTGGGAAAATAACGCACACTGTTAGAGTTATGAAGTCCTTAATTTGGGGGCAGTGGCACATATCTATTACCTCAGCTGCTCAGGAGACTGAGGCAGGAGGATTGCAAGTTTGACATCAGCCTGGGTAGCAGCAAGACCAGGTCTCAAAATAGCATAACATAGAATAAAAAGGACTGGAATGTAACTCAGTGGTAGGGTGCTTGCATAGCATGCATGTATACTGTACTTCCCCAGTACCTCTAGTGCTGCAAGAAAAGAAATCTTTGAGTCAATACAACAAAGCTCAATCTATAAATGTCTACAAGAGAGACCTAGATGAAACATCAGATCATTCTTTCACCTACTGAAATGATCTCTTTATGTTAGGAAGATATTTTATTCATTCATTCATTCATTCATTCATTCATTCAATAAATGGTAATAGTACTGTGTGAGGCCCTGAGTATATATTAATGATTAAGATAGAGTATTTACCCTTATGAAGTTTCTAAATTCATGAAGGAACCAGGCAATAAGCAAAGGAAGAAATAAGGAGCACTGTAATTCCTCCTGAGGTCAACGCTATGAAAGAGATGATGCCGGGGACCTAGAGCCATCTGAGGTGACAGGGAACGAAGGCTGAGACTGGGGAAAAGTGAAGGAAGTGCGTCAGTGGGGAGCTGGAAAGGCAGAGCAGAGAAAGAGCCTTCTAGGGATGAGAATGCGAGGTCTAAGGCAGGGAAGAAGCTGGTCTGGTCGAAGAGCAGGTGCAGGCCCTCGGCCCTGGGGCGAGTAAGCCTGGGGAGCACAGAACAGAAGACTTGGCTGGAGCCGGGCCATGGGGCAGAGGCAGGGCTTGCAAAACATAGGGCAACAGCATCAAGAGAA
Organism: Dolichotis patagonum; assembly: GCA_004027295.1. Classification (NCBI taxonomy): domain Eukaryota; kingdom Metazoa; phylum Chordata; class Mammalia; order Rodentia; family Caviidae; genus Dolichotis; species Dolichotis patagonum. The sequence continues at coordinate 83,169 of PVJX010001201.1, read as the reverse complement.
CCTCTCATCACATCAGAAAGGAAGAAGAGAATGTGTGTGAACACGAGTGAGTTATGTAACCAGTATGGATGCAGGAAATAGAAAGAAATGAATTCTCTTTTTCTTCCGGAAGTAGGAAACGGATGCTTCTGTTGACCAGGAAGAGGAAGAGGGGTGTAGCTGAAGTTGGAGAATATGTAGCAGACATGAAAGTAGCCTCTATGAATGACAAAGTGAGAGAGGAAAGGGCAGAGGGAGGGAGGGAGACAGGGAGGAGAGGAGGAAAGGGGAGGGGAGAAGAGAGGAGAGAGAGAGACAGGGAAAGAATTGGTAAACAAAAGAGAGCTGACTAAGGAAACAGATTGCTGGGCAGCACCCAGCTCAGCTGTGAAATTTATAGTTTTAATAACAGCGAATTATGTCATTGTCCAGCAGGTCGCAGAATTGCAAATATGGTCAATCTTATTTACACAGAATTATATGCATGTATCTTTGGGTACACTGGCATAGAGAGATGCCTAGAAAAAATTAACAAACAAGTCAAACAATACTATGGAACTATTGAGGCATGAGGGGTTTTTGATGCACACTTTATTCTGCATTCTCAGAATTATCTATTATGACTCATTTCATGTTAGATCTATTTCATATTTGTACAACATTAGAATGCATCATATTGCCAACTGGGGGTGGATATTTAGAGAATCACAGAACTCTAGATCTAAAGGAGACCATCTTGCCCTATCTGTATTCTGCTTTTAAGGATGGAGAAAATAACGCTCAGAAAGGGAAAATTCTCTTTTTAAACTTTTGCAAGGATTTAACTACAAAGATGAGCATATTCTATTTGTGATTCCTGATCAAAGGTCTTTCTTCTGTTCTTGCTTGACGGTCTTTTTTTAGTTCAAATGCAGTATTTCTCTCTCTCTCTTTTTTTTTTTTTTGGTACCGGGGATCGAACTCACGACCGCACGCTTGCAAGGCAGGCGCTTATGCCGCTGAGCTAAATCCCCAGCTCAAATGCAGTATTAAATCAAAATAATACACAAACACTATTTAACATGGGTTTAGAAGTCACTTTGGATAATTGTATGCCTATATGTCAATGTTTCAAGAGTATTTGTGTGTGTGTGTGTGTGTGTGTGTGTGTGTGTGTGTGTATATATATACATATATATGTACATATATGCAAACACATACAACTCTAAATCCAGAATCCATTATTGTATGATCTGCTTCTGTAAGTAAAAGCAGAGTGACCATTTTCATAGATACCACAGCGAGACTTTCCAAGAAGTCCATCAGCTTATTCCTTACCCCCATTATCCTGAATGTCAGCCAGGGGCTGTCAGGAGCACGGATGAAACTTCTCAAACTGACAGATGAGATTCACAAATATAATCAGATTGCTTTGCTTTTGTCTTAAGATGTTAGAGGAAAATTGAAAACTAGCTCAAAGCACAAGGAAAGTAAAGATTTTTAAACAAAACAGCAACAAAAACCCCTGCTTTCTCTTGACTTCTTTTCACTCATGCATTTTCAGTTTTGCACACCTGAACTTTGGCTGATTGTGCATTTCGTAGAGTCTGTGTGCATCTGGGTAGCTTCAGGTGGCTGGAAGAGCTGAAGAAGCAGATAACTGTGTATCCTCTAACATAGTAGAATAAACGTGTTAACCAACGGAGCCAAAGCCAGAGCTCTTTGGAAGAGAGCACTACACGGGCCTCCTTCTGAACTTCCTTCTGGAAACAAGCCCTGTGTCAAAAGAGGCTGCTCTAGGGCTGCTCTAGGGCTGCTATAGGGCTCTAGGGCTGGAACAAGACTCCAGGCTAAGCCAATGCACCCCACAATGGCCTCAGGAAGGCCCCAATTTGGGCACTGAGTCACTGGGGCAGATGGGATAGTGCGAATCCTTAGCAAAGGCTTTGGGGCAGGGGAAATCCTTAAAGATAAAATGCAGGAATATACAAGAGTGAAGAGTATCAAATATTAATTATATTATCTCTTATATGTCAATTATAATCTCAATAAAGTTGTATAAAAGTAAAATATATATAGATAAATAAAATTTTCGTAAGAGAACATTCAGCTAAAATGTGCTATGTGTCATTTTCTATGCCTAAGATGCTAACAGTAATTAGATATATCTTTTACCCTAGACTGTCTGGCAGACCATCTATAATGAATAAAAGTACAATGAAAAATTTTAATAGTTAACAGACAAAAATAGTCAAATTTCTATCTCTCAACTAAAATGCTATCCAAAAGGATTTTAGTATTCATTGAATTACTGTATTCTCAGGCACTCTTTCTTCTGCTGCTTTAACATTTCTCAGTATTACTGAAGGTAATCTTCCTTTGCTCTTTGTCCTTCAAAGTCCTTGGTAAAAATCCTTATTCTTTTTCCATAATGTGAGCAAGATTAAAAGCCGTGATCTATGTCCTTCTCAAGCCTGATACCAGATCTCTATTAGGACCATGGTGCCAACTGAAATTAGACCAGAGTTAGTGTTTTTTATCTAGTGAATTTTCTACACAGGTCTCCTCCTGGGATCTTATTAACATAAGACTGACCACTGCTTCTTAATGTGTACCCTCTTTTAACAAAATATGTGAAAACCAGAACTTATAGAACTTGCAAATCGAGGGATGATCATCTGCCTTAGAAAAGGCTCTCAGGATGGCTTCTTCTGGTTTTAATAAGAAGAAAGAGTATTTCACAGGAAGGCAGAGGTGAGTGACCAAAAGAGTATTTTACAGGAAGGCAGAGGTGAGTGGTCAAGCCAAGAAAGAAAAAGACCATCAATTTGCCTGCTTGGGTTGGTGGCGCTGATAATTAAAGGGCAAAGAGGGAGGAGGCTGAAACACTTCTGAAACTACAATGTAAGTCAGTGCTAAGCTATGATCGTATTAGCACACAACTTCTGTGCAAATATATTAAGGAACCAAGGAATTAAAGTATACTCAGCACTTTGTGTATTTGCAACCATGATTAAAGTGATTTTTCAAGATGAAAATGGGCTTCAGTAGGAATCTCTTATCTTCAAAGGTGATAAGGGTGATGCAGAACACGACACAAGAGTCATCGCCAGTAACCATGACCCATCTGTTTGACTGAATTGAGAAAGTCTTTATGCAGATCAGTACAGCTCAGTTCTGGGTGTGGCTGTGGTGACTGATCTGCCCTCAGATCATCAGCCTGAGGGCAAAGACACACCCCAGCGTGGGTGGCACCTACCGGTAAAAAAATAGAAAAGCAATAAAAAAGGTAGACAGAATATTACAAAAGGAAAAAAGAAGGAAGTGTGCCCATTTTGGAAGAGCTCCAGTCTTGACCCTCACCTGCAGACACTGTCTCCAGTTTCCTCTGACTTCCGATGCAGACTCACACCAATGTCTACAGAGATCCACCCAGGCCAGCACTGCGTCCTTGATGTCTCTTGTTCTCAGCTTCCACCCTCCTGGGCTGAGCTCCTGGGTCCTCTGGCTCTCCACACACAGACTGCTGTGATCCTGTAAACCTACCGATAAGCCCCCTTGTATAATTATACATACAGTAAAGTCCCCGAGACACTCCAGTTGCGAACTTTCACAGAAACAAATGGACCTCACGCTACAGACATTCATAGATGAGAACAAATTGTGGAAGTAGCTCATGTGTTTGCCTGACATTGTCACAGCTGTGCTGCTGTGTGCCTACTGTACAGTGCCATAGTGTGCACTAGTACAGTGCAGTTGGGGACTTACGGCATTTTTATGCTTTTTAAAATATGCTTTACACTGCATATGTGTGTCAAAGGTGTTTGAGACTTACTTTGTTGACATTAAGAACGAATCCAACTCACAGAGGCTCTCCTGGAATGGAACTCGTTTGTAAATCAGGAATTTACTGTGTGTTTTCCATTGGTTGTCTTCCACTGGAGAAGCCCAACTAATACAGAAGTCTGGTATCAGAAGTCAGGCTGTCTACTTTGAATCCCTGTCCACTCACCTAACTTTCGTGTGACCCCAGATGAACCAGTTAACTTCTGGATCTCTATCTCCTCATTCATAAAATACAAACAGTAATATATTCTCCTCCCTTGGATTATTGTGAAATTACACTAAGCGATGCAATATTCAGCACTGTGTTAGGCACCCGACTGCTTCAAGTCAAACACAAGAAAGAGGCTCTCACTTAAGGCTCATTCAAGCATTCACTAAATAGTCAATAATACTAAGCTTCTATTGTTGTTGCAGGAACTTTTACTTATTCTTCTTTCACTGTAGAGAGGGTGGATCTTATAATTTAGGAGAAGAAGCACAATAAAAATGATGACATTTGAAATATGAAAGAGTCCTTTTCCCGTTGCCCAGATCAATAGATTTGTCTTCCTTGAGTTTAAACCAAGCTAATGAAAACTTATGGTTAAAATCACCTGTGTCCCAAGTGCTATGTGGTTTTCATTTATGTGGAACACATGTGACCTTGGGTAAAGAAAATCTAATTCTTTTCAAGGATGAGGGAAGGCTTTAATTGATATCTTTGCAGTTTGAAGTCTTAATTAAGCATACTGAGTTTCCTGCTACTGTGATCTTTATCATTATAATGAACTCTTTGGCAAATTTTAATGGGCAATCTATAGCCTAATTTTATAATGTTTTTCATCACTAGTAAATCTGATAGACAGAGGTAGGTATGCATTCCTGAAAGTCTACAGGAACGTGTCAGGGGCTCCTCAAGAGAAGAACTAACAGCAGTCAGAAAAGCAGTCACCTGCCCTTAGATATAGCTGCCCCATTCACTGCAGCGGCTGTTTTTAATATTTCAGGAGTGAGAAGACAAGATCACTTCAAATTCAACTATAGTGAAAGGGAGCAGATGAAGAAGCCTCACTAAAGAGAGGCACTATCTTGCTTCCCCCAAAGGCTTGCTCCTTGGGACGCTGAACTTGAACTGACACCTCAGATCAAGGAGGGTGGCGGTCACTCACAAGACCAGTGAGTCTCTACTCCAGGGCCTTACAAAGGATAAAAGTACAAATGTTAGTCTTACAAAATGCCATAAATCAAAGATGCTTTGAAAACTCAAAAGTTCTCAGGATGACAGAAGGGAATCTGAAAAATGTGGGGTGGGGACAATGGAGAAATGGTTTCTGACCTGGGAAATGGAGATTTAGACCGGGCCAGGTAGATACGTGTAGCACACGTAGCCAGGGGTAAATGGGCATTCTAGTCACCCAGGGCTGAATGGGAAGGCAATAAATGCCCAGTCATCTTATGCATCCCAGGATGGAAGGTCTACCCAGGACTCAGGACTTTCAGTGTCAACTGGGGAACTCTATCCGGAACCTGATAAGTTCCCATTCTAGGACATGCGAGGCTGGCTGGAGTGTGTTCGAGAGTATCAATCAGTTCAGTCTAACCAGGGCAGACTTCTCCCTCACCGAAGTCTCACATACCTGGGATTGTAATGGAAATAAAGACACCTGGGTGATTTATTACATCAGAACTCCTGGTGATGGGGCCTCTGGCTAGGTGTTTTAAACAAGTTCTCCAGTGATTAGTAAACACACTATAGTTTGAAAATTAGAAAGCACAAGGTCTATGTAAGAAAGAAATCTGAAATGCAAATATTGTATCTCTCTTGTTTGATAAACAAGGGATAAACTGGGGTTGTTTCATCTTGTTTTGTTTTCTTTAGTGTTGAGGATTGGCTCCAGGGCCTTCCCCCTGAACCACACCCTAGTCCTTGATATGCACACATTTCAGCTTCCTGCCTCATGGACCTCTCCCTTGGTATCCAACTCAGTGCCATGGTGGTAAGTTCTAGATAAAGACAGGAAATGCAGGAGGTCTCTGGGATCATCTTGGAAGCTAAATAACATATAATGTCATTCCCCACCTGCACTGGAACTCAAATCTCATTATTCAGATCTGGAAGCTGAGGGTCAGAGCCAAAATATCTTTTCCCTTTCTTATTCAGGAAACACGACTGCGCTAAAGTTCAAATCAAGTTCTCTCTGATCCTCCACTTGTATGAAATCTTGTAACTATTACACTAGTCTTCACAAAAAAATTAATGAAACTAGTTTTTGAAATTACTGTTAATGAGCCACTGAACAATATAATTACATACTTAATACTAAATTTAACATTCATATTCAATAAATTAATGAAAAATAAATTTTACTTCCAGAAGTCAGCTCTTAATAACAAATACTCAGGGCTGGGGATTTAGCTCAGTGGTACAAGCACCTGCCTGGCATGTGTGAGGTCATAAGTTTGATCCCAGGTATAAAAAAAAGAGAGAAAGGAATAACAAATTCTTTTCTTTCAGTCAGACATGCATGGTATTTTTTTTTAAGTCTGTAAAACAACATCAAATAAAAAATTGAATATTCTGCATGAATGATTCATATGATTTTCAATTGTGATAGTTTTAAATCATACAATTCCACCTGGGAGGCCCCCCAAGAAATGAAAAGTTGTGGCATGGCCTGCAATTGAGAGGATTGGTTCCTTAGTAGATTATACTAGTTTTTTAGTTTGCTCATAGCAATTCAAGCATTGTTAAAAGAAGAAAATTATAACCAAAAGACCAGTGATTTAAAATTTCTGTTACACACAGGCACGTGTGCACACTTGTTCTCTCCCTGGCCTGATCCTTCAGGTGAGCAGAGACTAAAACCAGTGAGGGCCTCCCCTGGGCCCTAGTGCTTTTCCCAGTGAAGGAGACTGCTTGCAGGAAGGATGGCTGGCTGCCATTGACAACAGGACATAAAATTAACCCAGGGGTCTTCTTTCTAAGAAAGCTTGTCATATGAATGTTATCACTAGCTGTTGAACAAACAGCTGTTTGGAATAGTCCTAGGATAAGAAAAGGGACAAAGGGAAACAAAAGCACTCATCAGAGAATTCTAATGTCCCCAAGGTAAATGTGGAGCAGTTTGTTTTATTTTTTTTTAAATAATGAATCAGCTCTTCAGTCCTTGGCAATAGTACTTTTTTAGTCTTCAACTTTCTAGAATTACTCACCGGAAAGGTTTCATTAACTATGTTCTGTTAGTAAAACTAGAGGGACCATTCTGTTTTATGAAAGATGATAAGGTTACATCAAATGACAATGTAGTTTTCACCAAAAAAATCACCAAAAATTGCTGGCAAAGTCCAAAACAGCCTGGGTATGAAGCAACAACTGGTTTTCAAAAAGGTGAATAGAAGAAACTAAAGTCTACATTTCACACTTTCCATTACTCTTCCTAGTAGCCATCCTTTGCTGAATGCTGAGACTCTACCTTCTCTTACTTCATGGCATGGTTTAAATGTCATGGCCACAGCAAGTCTACAAGGAATTTCCCCCACTGCAGTGTTACAAATGAGATTAAATAACGTGCCCACATGTGGAAGTAGTTGAGCTCAAACTTAGAAGTGATTCTGTTCATCCAGTAGATAAAATATCATTGGAACTATTGCTTTGCAATGGCTCACAGACTATTTGATCTCTAAAACCTAAACAATGGGCTGGGCAAATATTACTGCATTCATTTTAAATACAGACACTCTAAAGCTCAAACCGGAAAGCGTTTGTTCTTAGGAAAGCAACAGAGTCAGGGCTCAGGTCCAAGGTCTTTTCCTGAACCAACTCCAGGCCCTTCCTCCACACTACCAAGCTTGTGAGTAGTATTTGCAAACAGGGCACAAGGACAATGACCACTGAACAGAAGTGATATGGTCACAGGAGGGCATTTTATTCTCATTTTTCTTCTGAATTCAGAATTACATGATAGAATATTTTCAACACTAATTTTTTACATGAATGCTTTACAAATTTTTAGAGGCAAATGAGTTTTACCTCTTAAAATAAGCATTTTAAAAAGTGAATTTTTGGAGTTGAATTCTTTAGTTAATGGCAGTGCCCTTGCCTGGTGTGTGCAAGGCCCTGGGTTTGATACCCAACACTACCTCGAAAACAGCGACTTCTTCATTGTATTCACTATTAGTTTCTAAGTTGTGATTACTATCTGTATTTAGAAAAAAAATTATATGAAAAGCACAAATGTAAAGAAAATATAGGAAATTTTACATATTTATTCAATGTGGTCGTTGAATAATACTGCTTCTTTTTTTTTTTTTTTTTTTTTTGGTACTGGGGATCGAACTCACGACCTTGCACTTGCCAGGCAGGCGCTTAAGCCGCTGAGCTAAATCCCCAGCCCTGCTTCTTCTTTTTGACAGTGAAGATAAACACATAAGTAATTTTTAATAAACACTTCTATTTTACTAAATAATTTAATATATGCACAGGTAATTTGAAGTTCATTGAAATAAATTAATATAGCAGAGAGCACCCACTAAAGTTTAAATCCTGTTTCTACAATGTATTTACCATGTGGCTTCAAACTTAGTTGTGTTTCCAAAACTCAGTGACAACTTCATAGGGTGACTAAAAACATACAATTCTTCATGTATTGTTTGAAATGAAGTGAATGCTCTAAAATGTTTGATTTTGTTCCTACTCATCTGTCTGAAAGTTAATTTCCCACTGCAAAAACCTAGTTTATGAGGTGGGATCAAAATATGCATAAAGATTTAAATCTTTTTTAAAAAAAATTACAGTAGAAGACACATTGTCAATCCCCCATAAAATACTGCCCCTCAATTCAGACACACTTATCCCATTTTTCTTGCCGCTTTCTGAAGCAGCTCTGGAAGTCCTGTTTCATGAATTTCTTCAGTTGTACTATGGTGGCCACCTTGGTATCCTGAATTGATTCTAAATATTTATCTCTCACATTATGACTGGGCATGAGTTAGATGTCACATGTGCCCGATCTGATGAATAAAGGGGATGAAGACACCGCAGTGCTTATCAGAGCCCGCTTTCCTGTCAGATGGCACTTGACAGCAGCGCTCCCTGTATCTCTAATCACACCTCATAATGACATCATAAATGAAGACTCCCAAACCTGCTTCAGAGTGCTCTGGGAGAGGTGTGTTTGGAGCAAGGAGGAATAATTTGAGGGGGATTAATGGCAATGTATCCTTTACTATACTACATTTTTTAACTGAACTTTAACTGTATGTTGTGGTCACCCTGAGTATGTTAGGGAAGAGCAGTCCATCTCACAAGGGGACACTAGGAAGCATGAATGTCCCAGAGCAGGAAGATATTTTTTAATACAAGTCCAAAGAAGTAGAAGAGTAATATGGGAACCTGAAGTGATCCTGAAAGGAAGGGTAAAATTTCAACTAGGTAGTAAACGAGGAAACAAGAGATGTTGATGAGGAATGCTATTCCCAGATAGAGCACCATTCATTCTTTTATTCATATGTGTACTCATGTAGGAGACACGTCAGTGCCCACTACCAAGCAGGCACTGTTCTAGGTGACAAAATTGCAGGGGTGAAGTAATGCTATACCTTAAGTCCTCATCTTCATGCAAGGCCTGTGATAAATTTCACAGCAGGAGAGACATTAATTCACTAAGTCATCTATGGGCTCTAGAATCTTATTGGGCTGAAGAAGACAAGATAGTAACTTTACAAAACCCAGAAATGTCAAGAAGGGACATAAATCAGTGTCATAAGCATCCACTAAGCTGGGCTACCATAGATACTTTTCTAAAATGGTTCAACTCTCCTTGTTAAATCATATGTATATAGGCACAAGTTTTATGCAATACACTTGGAAGAACTTCATAAATTACAATACAACATTTTCAGAAGACTCCTGTTATAGCCTCAGGGTAGAAAATCTTTTACTTTGATGAAGGAATCCTGTAGGAAATTTTAATTGAGCACGTACTTCTGGACAAAATAGATTTCTTGACATAGTGAGTTGCAGTATCCGTATCAAACTCAGTGTGAGATTGTAAACAATATTTGTTGTCCTTTCTTTCCACACCAATTCAAGTTTGAAAGTTACCTCCACCCTGGTAACCCTTTCTAGATACCATCCTATGGGTTTAGCTGTCTCTTAAGTTAGCCAGTAATTACAGAGGTTTTTTTTTTTTTTTAAGTAAAAATAGTTAAAAGTAGCTGCTCAGAATCCACAGCGCTTACTGGAGGCCCATCTTATATTAGATAATTTGTGAAGCACATTTAATATCTAAATGTCGTGTAAAACATTATTAACTATCCAGTTATTTTTCCATCTTATCATGGTAAATTACTGAAAATAAATCTCTGTCTAGAAAACATCAGCTTAGTAAAAGATGATGAAGGAAAGATTAGTATCCACAACTGAGATTTAGCAAGTGATCTGTTTTAAGGTCACATGACTTAAAGAGAAGATTGAGGCCTGTGTGTTCAAAACCAGTTCTCTTCACTAAATATGCAATGTGTTTAATAGAACTATGTCAATGCTCCACATCTTCCTTTACCAATATTTTTTTAAAAAAAACCAAAATCAAAACCAAACAAACCTAACAAACACAGCAGACATTCCTCTCTTTGACCAGGTTCCTGGAGGCAGAAGTATCTCATGGTATTTATTTATTGGACAGTGATCTCTAGGAAACGATAGTGAGGGAAGTAGGATAGCACAGGGAGAGGAGTTAACCAAGAACATGGTTTTGGCTACAACCAACTTCAGCCAGACCCATGAGGTGCTCCGAAGTATGGAAGGTACAGAGTTGGTGCCACTCTGTGGCAAGAAGCCAGCCTCTGGTGGGGCAGTGTTGGACTGGTACTGTCTGTGGCCACCCGTGGAGCAGAATGTAGGACCCAGAGTGAGGTGGCACCCATTCCACCAAAGGCAGTTCTGTAGGGAAGAGGCAGCTGTGATCCACTGGCAGCTGGCATCACAACAGATGGAGAAGAGGAGGCAGGCAGGGCACTACCCTGGTGAGAGGGACTGGGCAGTGAACGGTCAGCCACCTCGGTCACTTCATCCTTAAAGCAGTCCGGAGGGTGACATCATTCCACTTGCTTTTATTTAAGCCAAAATATTTGAGTCAACAGTTTTGTGCTACATTCTAATGTTCCTCTTTAGAGAGAGGATGATAGATAGATAGATAGATAGATAGATAGATAGATGATAGATAGATAGACAGCAGATAGACAGATCGATAGATAGATAATGGGTTCTGGAATTAACCCTTACACCTCAACACACAAGCAGCATTTTTAAAAGGGAAGCTCTGAGTAACCAATGCCAAACTGTAATTTTCCAATCTTCATTTGGAGGTGGCTCCTACTCCCTCTGTCTTCCCTCTCCCCATCTTTCAGCACCCCCCAACAAGTTCTTCTGTGAAGAGCTCTCTGAAGCTGACTAGGAAATGTACAAGCATTATCAAAAACATATCCAAATCACGCTTGAGCCCCATAAATGAAAAACATATCCGATTGTACAATCAAGGACACTCATCATTTGCTGCTAATTTTAGTGCCAAGCACCTCAATGATTAATGTATTTAACAATGCTGCAACGAAACCACGGAAGTGTTCATCCTTTCACACAGCGCAAGTCTGAAGATGAGTCCACAACGTCTAAATGGCTGTCACCAGCCACCCTTGAGATGTCTCATCTGGGACAGTTTCTCAATTATTGTGAAACTGCCACCACCAACACTTTCTCACGAGTTTATGATTCGGCATTGATTACCAGCCGCCTTGCCTTCTTAGGAATGTCACATTTTCTCAAGCTTTTAAAGGTTAGTTAGCATCAGTAACACTGACATAGCAGCTGCACTGCCTTCCTTTTAAAATTCATCTTTCTCTCAGTGTAAGGTAGTTTCTGTTCTACACTATCTGGCCTGGCTTCCTAGGTCAGGTTGGATCATAGGAGACAGCTACTTCTTTCTGGAAAATCTGCAGAAAGGAGTGTTCAACCATTGACCTGTGAGGTTAGAAGCAGGCTGAGGATGATATTTCTTGAATACAAAGAAACAGAGCAAGATATTTATAGTAAGAATCAGTGCAAGAGGCAAAAAGCAGATATAAAAAAAGACCTGAAAAGGTGATGCCAAGGAACTCTTCACTTATTTTCCAGCTTCCAGATTTCATCTCCTGGCTCCTCCTCCTCAAAAAGTCTAACTGAACTTTCTGCCCATTGATAACCCCAATTCCTTCCAATCTATCTTCCTTTTTGTCCCTAAGCCAGTTTCAGTGGGTTATTGTTCCTTGCAACCAAATGATTGCTGCGATGTTAAAGGATCAGCTTGGATTTCATTTATTTTAAACATAGTCACAGACAAGGTAAGTGGAAAATATACTACTATTTGAAAATAACTGTTATGTATCTCTATCAGGTACAAATAGCTCTCTCTCCAAGAAGCTTCTTCTCACTCCTAAATTTTGCTGCAAGTGTCGACATGCCAAGCTAAAACTACATCTCTGCTTCTTCTCCAGATTACACACTGGATATATGTTCTACACTGGTCCCTCAGTGGGAGAAAGCTCCAGTTACCATAGTACTGATGTCTTAGAGCACATGCCTACCACTGCTCAGCACTTTCACAGCCCGCCTTTGACCAGTTGGTGCTGGGAGCAGAAAGCTAACTGTTTCTCCAGCTGTCTCCAGGGCAGAGGTTCTGTGATGCATTCCCTGAGGCTACTCAGAGGCCACAGTTCCAACAACCATGTCCCCACTAGGAGGACAAACTCCATCACATACCCTCATACTGGTGTTATCGTTTCCATTTCACCTCTCTGCTCCCTCATTCTTGCTTCCTGTGATCACTACTTAATAATTTACCTTCACAGATGCCTTTGACTTAGTATTGTTCTCAAAGGAATCCAAAAGTAAAATGATGCCAAACTAGGGCTGGGGCCATCTCTAAAACTCTACTTTTTGAGGGAGGAATAAAGATGATACACATGGAATTACTACATTGTGCAATTCTAGGTCTTGTTCATGTAGGCAACAAATCAACTTTGAAGAACTTGTATCACTTGCTCTCTTACATTGGAAAACCACTCTCTTTTTCCTCTTACATGTTGATACTACTGCTTCTGTGGCCATTGTCAAAATATTATCAAGCTACCATACTATATTAACCACTGGGACAAGATACTCAACACACTTAATTTATGGTAAGGGAGGGAAGGTTTTAGAGGGTAAAGTCAATGCATGGTTGGGCCTACTTCAACACAGAAATGGCATGGTGAAAGGAACAGGTGAGGAAATCTGCTTGACTCATGTCAACCAGAAAGCAGGGAAAGGAAATGACAGGGATTAAAAGGCACTGTTCTCCATCACTCCCCCATGACCACATACGAGCAGGCCCCACTTCTTAATGACACATTTAGGGATGAATTAATCAGCAGATCACTGATGAACAGGGCATCCCATGACCTAATCACCTCTCAGAAACCCCACCTCGGAACACATGAGACCTTTAGGGAACATGTGAGGTCTAAAGCATAATACTTCCTGATAGCATAGAATAAATATCTGCCTTAATCTGATTTGTTGCTAACTAAATCTTAAAGTGTTTAATTTCCCTGCCACATGATACTGCATCACTTTGCTTGTTGTTAGTCTGCTTCCCAAATAAAATACTTCTCATGATCAAAAATGCTGATTGTACTAGTGCAAACTTTGAAAATGGTCACCTTGCTGCATATCAGCACAGCTAGAAAAGCTTATTATTCTGTTTTATATTTTTTATTTCTTGTTTAAAATTCATGCCTGTGCTGAGTAATGATTTCTCAGGTGCCAACAGATGGCACACATAAAGGAGGTCCCATTAGATTATAAAGAGCTGGAAAGCCCTCCCCCTATGGACACCATGGGTACCACATTACCCACATGTTTATGGTTATGCTTATGTAAAGGGTCCTACCACACCCAGAGGTATGAAGCATAGCACATAAAATTATGTATGGTGCATAATACTTGATAATGACTGTAAGTGACTATGGTATCAGTATAAGTCTTTACCGTATTAGACTTTTGATTATTATTTTTAGAGTGTGCATCTATTTGCAATTTTTTTTTACTTGCTATGTTAAGCCAGCAACAGCTAGCATGCAGCTCTTGTGTATTTTGCTTCCTGTTTGCATCATTTTTCTCTGCGCTTGATTAATTTCATGTTGCTTGGCTCATCACAGCCTTAAGCATACAAAATTCACTACTCATGTTGTCAGTAGGAGTCCAAACTGAGTGACTGACCTGGAAATAAAATTGAAAATGACCAACCACTACAATGCTAGAAAAACCAGAGATGGTGAGCACTTGCCAGGCAGAAATGTCCCGTTCTACCACGGCTGTCATGCTGAAGAACAAGAATGCAGTGCTAAGCCAAGAGTGGTGGTACACACCTACAATCCCAGCACTCTGGGAGGTTCGGGCAGGAGGATGGCAAGTTCGAGTTCAGACTGGACAATTTAGCAAGACCTTGTCTAATTTTAGAGACTTAAAATTAAAAAGAGTAATTGCTCAGTGTGAAGGCCTTGAGTTCAATCATGGGTACTGCAATAGAGAGAGGGTTAAAGCAATGGAAACCATGAAATGATCAGCTCCATCCAGGCTGTTTTAAATGATTCAAACATTATTATTCACTGCATAATGTGAAAGTGTGCAGTGATCTTGGAATACTGATATGAAGGCAGCTGAAGAATTTTTGGAAACACTAGAGAAGCTGATTGTGGAGGAAAATTACTTGCAGTAGCAAATCTTCACTAGGGATGGAACCTCTGAGCACGATGATGAAATTACCTAAGGACACTTTCTCAGAGCACACTCTTGCTGTTGAGCAGTATATGACTATATACAGGTATAAAATCCATAGGCATACAGAAACACACAAAATGCATCACAAATATTGCAAACATGAACTGACACGATTTACGAAATATGAACCACCACTTCCATTCCCATTGAAGTTTGGGCCCAAGATGTAATTCCTACATTTTAATTATTTCTAAATATATGAGAACATCTTGAATTTTATCTGAAGGAAGGCAAAGGAGCCCTTTGGCTCCACTAATTCCTTCACCTGAAAAACAAAGCTAACGTTAATGTCTCATTCCTCCCTCAAACAAATAGCTCCTGTGCAGGAAGAAGTGGTCCAGGGCTTTGGAGCAGAGATAGCAGCTCCAGGGACCAGGAAGGAGGCTACCGGTGCCTGAGGAGCAAGCTGGAGTCTGCAGCCACTATCCAGACACCAGCCAGCTCTGTGCGTGGGCCTGATGATGCTTGAAAAATGGAAAATATTTCTGACGTTAAAATTTTGCAGGAGTGAGGATATAGCCCAGGGTAGAGCACTTGCCTAGAACGCATAGGCTCTCGGTTTGAATTTGGCACAGCAAAACAAAAAGCCAACAAAGCCTTGTAATATTAGCACCAAGATTCTTGCTTTTGTTCTCCCCTCTAAGAGTGGAAATATGTGTATATATTAGAGCTGTGTTACCACAGGGGTGGTAACAAGTGCTGCAGTGGAAACAAGTGCTGCTACAGGTCTAGTGTGCCACACCTCTTATCCCTAGGGCAGTCTGCTTCCTGATTCTTCCATGCATTATCTGTCTGGGGACCAGGGATTTAGCTCAGCAGCCTAAGTGTCTGCGTGGCAAGGACAAAGTTGTGAGTTTGATCCCCGGTACCAAAAAAAAAAAAAAAAGATTCCTGCATTATCTACCTGGGCAGCACAGTTCACATGCTGGCTCCAACATGTACTAGTCAGATGACACTGGTTCCCCTACCACACTGTTCACAGGCAGACCATAGGAGGAGAAGCTGTCTCCTACAATAACCCAATAAAGCAAAAAGTCACAAGCCCTAGAACTTTGCATTTTCACAAGTAGATGAAGTTGCAGTAGAGTGACAGGGAAATTGTTAGGAAGCTCTCAATGCCATGACTTTTTCTAAATATTTTCCATCATTTGCTAGGGCTACTGTGGTTCTACAAAAGTAAAATCAATTCACATAAAATAAAAACAACATTTATCTTACCAAGAATTTTTGTAAGAAAAAAAAAAGTGCTTGCCTTTGACCTTCCCAGAGAACTTAAAAATTTTAGTATACCTGTGCATGACAGAATCCATCACCCAAAGGAGGAGGATACTAAGTACTAACGGACCACTTCCCTGTTGCATTTTTTCATGTAAGGTCCTGGCTGTTTTTATAGAGTTCAGTTCTCCAGGACAGAAGCAGATCGTTTCTTCCTCTTGTACTTCTAGATTAAGCTTCTGGGATCTTTGACATGCTCAACAGGCATGAGATCAGCTCTCAGCTCTGCTATTATCAAATGTACACACTTAAACCTTGCTCATTTTTCTAAGCCTTTTCTGATTCTGTCCAAAACAGAAGTGTAGTAACGATGTACATGTTTGTGAAAGTCCTATGAGTCAAAATCATTTGTGTCAAGATTAAAATCAATAAATAAAGCCAGGATGATACAAGAAGGGTACAAAGGAAGACTTCTTTCTCAGGTTTGTGTGATATAACTATCACAAAAGAACCTACCAGAATTATAAGCTTGCACAAAAGGCTGCCACAACCTTACACAAATACTTGTGCAAGGACATCTTTCCAGCAACTGTTCAATCTCAGACTGGTACCACACTGTTATCAGTCCTTGTAGCCAAGATTTTTGTTCGCAAATACCTATGTAATCCTCTTCACTTTGCATTTAAAAACCCCTCTTGTTCTCACCCTCTTTGAGATGCTCATGATTATTTCCTGTGGCATATCCATTCCCACTACATTGCTCTGCTATTCCCAAGTAAATATCAGGATTCTTCCAAGAATATCTCTGTGACTCTTACTGATATGGACACATTTTAATGGAGTTGTTAGAATTAAAGAGTAGAAAATAGCATAGGGCCTGACATGCATTATGTATATAATAAATATTAACCACTATTATTTTAATTCACAGAGAGGGCAACCTGACCCAAAATAGCAGCATCAGAGGCAAAATCAGAGTGCATCCATAATTTTATCTCAGTTAATAGCAAGTGTGTTCTGGAATGTGATCCAAGAATGACAGGCCACGGCAGTGGGAAAAGTAGCTGCTGTTGATGTTATTGTATTGGTAGGGTGTTCTCTGATCAAGACAGGTATGCCTCAGATGCTCCAATGTCACAATACCACTCTGCCCATTCTGCCTTTCTCACAAAAGGATTGTTCATGTTCCAACTGCCTCAGGTCCATCTCCAAAGTAAATAGGGCAAAAACATGTGTGTGTCTATGTCAGGCACACACACACAGTTATATAAACTGGAATTTTAGAAAGGCATTGAATATGGGCCAATATGAAAGTCTAACAGAAAGTAAAATTATGTGTTACTTAGGATAAAACAGGGTAAAGAAGTTTCATAGGTAATGCAAACTAAACAGAAACAGAATGATAAATGCATTATAAAAGGTTTATAACAATAATAGTTACCTTTGAAATTCTAAAAACTATACCTATTCCTATATAATGAGTCAGGGAAAACTAATTATTTGCTTCTTTGTCCAAGCCAGAAATAGGCAGTCCAAATAATCTCCAAATGTGGCATAGTCTTGAGACTCCTCCACATGAGCTGGTCTCCAAAGCTGCAGCTTATACAAAAGTTCACATTACCCACATCAAGTGTCTGGAAGCGCTGGCTATTGCTTATACATTTATTCTGCTTATTAACATATTTTCAAGTCAAAACCAGAGTAAAATACTTGTAATGAATACATACATAATCTCACTGCAAAATTAAAGTATACGTTCCACCAAGACTTCATGTCTACCTCTCGTGCTGGAAGGACATTTAACTAAAAATTCTGGTACCACAATAGTGAAGGCCAACTTTGCAATTCTTTCACTTGCCTTAAAATGTGTCGTATTTTCAGCTAGAAATTCAACATTTACAAACTAAATTAATAATAATAGAGAACATTTATCTTCAAGGAGGACATTTATCTTTAAGGAGGAGTTCCTTTCAGCTTTAAAAAATAATATCATATATGTCTGAAAACTATCTAGCTTGGAAATTAGTTAATAATCTCAGGAACATGTCTATAGTATAATATATGGTCATCAAAATTACGGAGAGCAATTTTATAAAGTGGCATGGAAATAAAATTCACAGTATAATAAGGGGGGGGAGAGCAGATGACAAAATAGTGCATTATCTGAGAATCATCTATTTCAGGTTGAATTGTGTCTCTGTCACCCCCCAAAAGATTCATATGTTGAAGTTCAAACTCCTAGTACTCAACATGTGACCATTTTTGGAAGCAGGGCCATCTAGATATGATCATCCAATAAGAAAAGGGCTTCTTGGAGTGGGACAGGTCCCTAATTCAATATGTCATATTAAAAGGGAACGTTTGAACGTAGACACAGAGACTGACGCACAGACACACACACATAATGCTATGTAAAGGAAAAGGCGAACACTGGAGGGATGTGTCATCTATAAATCAAAGAACACGGAAGATTGTCTCCAGTCACCAGAAACTAGCAAGAAGAACAAAACACACTCTTCCTTGTGAGCCTCAGCAGACATTAACGTTGCCTACACTTTATCTTCAGAACTCTAAAACAACATTTCTTGGCTGTCGAAGCCTGTAGAGTACCATCTGGATGACTCTCCTTGAGAGAAGAGGAATTATCTTCATTTTGGCTAAACCTGGCCTTATTGCCATGGACTGATATGTGCATAGCTGGTTACATTTTGCCCTTACCTTCTCAGTTGGCTTTAAGCAATGCAAATGGGTCTAGTAGAGGTGCTGGCAACTGGTCAGCATTTTCCTGCCCAATAGCACCCAAGAAGCATGTGTGAGCCAGGTGGGGAGAGCCAAGCTCCACGCTGGGATCAAGTCTATGACTTCCCAGGGCATAAAAACTTACACATCAGAGCTGAAGCACCAACCCCAAAACATTAGATTTTACCTTGAAGTAAGTTATGCAGATTATTTTTTCTGCATATCTTTCTCCCTGCATATTGCAGAGGTGATTTCAGGCCTCCTATCTAGGCCAGCTCAACGTACTCATGTACTTCCTGCCATTCCCACTGTCACTCATCCCCAAGCCACTCCCCTCATCACAAATTAATAAAACGCAGGTTCCATCCTGGGTTCAGACCTTTATTCTAGTTAGCCATCACCCTAGCTGGACTTAGGACCCACTTGGCTCCCAACAACTACAAACATATCTTAGTTTCTTCATTCTCGACATGTGTCGCATTGTAAGTGGTAGATCGCAATTAAGTCGCTAGGATTCCAATGACCTTTCCATGGGATTACAAATATAAATTTCCCAGACTGAGATGCGGACTGGGAAAGGTTCTCTATAGAAGCCACTCAGTGTACGGTAAATTCAGGCATGTCTTAGCAACAGGAACTTGTCTGAGAAGGGACTTGTTAGATGGTTTTGTCATTGTGTGAAAATATACTATGGTTTCTCATACTAACTGAGACAGTTACTTTGTCCCTTGCAAAATAATCCTGTGTGGGACCATCAGTATTATAGACCATCCTTGCAAATCTCCTCATGTAGAGCATGATTGCATTTTTTAGAATATATGCAGCCCTCGCAGATAAACACGTCATTTCTGCAGGAAAGAAACTACATGCACACATCTAAAAGCGTATTTTTCAAAACATTAAGTTTAGTTATTGTTTCACTAGAAGAACACTATGTGATTTTTACTGAATAAATTTTGCTTACTTTGTGATTTTAATTACTAAACATATTATTTATGCATGAAATGGTTCTAAATAGCTTGTCCAAAACAACCACCACCACCATCTACACTTTCTCCTGAAAGAACAAGGGAGCAATATTTACATTTCAAATTTACCTACTGTTGCTAGTAAACAAAGTCTTTTCCCTCACACTAGCTAGAGTTTAATGTTGTTGCCTATTTCATGCACATTCTTTTTAAACCAATGATATATATATATTTTTTTTTAAAAATAAATTTCAATACATACCCTGAATTATTTAGGTGATTATGCAAGTAGTCATATTTTTCTTTCAATTATGTTCATTGAAATAGAATCTATGACTCTGACAACAGAAGTTCTTACGCAGACATTAATTCATTTCTATTACTCAAACTCATCTTCCTAAGAATCTCAAGGTTCAGTGAAGTTTGCCCATGAACTAGGTTAAACCCAAACTCATGTGGTTCCAAATCTAGCATTTTCTAAATCACAAACATCATTCTACTCACCCAGCCGCGCCTTTTTCCAGTTGAGATGCCTCTCAAGATCACTGCACCTCACTCAGATCATGGGCTTCTGCCTAGTAACTTTCTAGTGTTACTCTTCCATCCAAGCCCTATTTTCTCAGTTTTCCTGGACTCTGCTTCAGGAAAGACCCAACAGGAGGGCCAACTGTCTATCGGGTAAGGCAGGACCAGCCGGTGAAATCATCAAATGAACCCGGCCAAGCAGTCTCACGGTGGACCAGATGGGCATGTGGTACTTCCTGTTAAAGCCACTAAAGCATATCTTTTTATTTGGCACACAAATCTTCCAAAATAACAAATCCAAAGAACAGCAGTTCACACACACCCAGCATGTAGAAAATATTCACCCCCATCATCCATGATGTAACCTGATTAGTCCAATTTACCAAACATCAAAAAGAATTTAAATGTTCATGGCCTTGCTAAACATCTAGATCCTTCCTGAAGTATACAGAGGTCTTTCCAGGCATGCATCAACAGCAAGTTTTTTAATCTGAATCTCTTTGTGGAAGGTAACAATATGTGAATATTTTGTTAGAAAATATGTACAAGTTCAAAATATTATATCAGGTCAAAATGAAAGTATTTTTGAGAAGTAGAAAAGTCCCTGAGAAGATTTAGGCCCTCCTACTCATTATGAGAACGTTTAGATTTTGCCTTGTTTTCTGATCACATGAATCAGTAGACAGGGAACTGAATTGGGAATGTGAGGAAATTTTAAAATTCATATTCTTTCTCACTGCCCATATGAAGTATATATGTATGTATGCATATATTTTTATATACTATATGTTATATAACATATATAATACATATACATTTCTTTTCCTCAGATATTTTCAATGGAGAAATTATTTAAGACCAAGACAAGGGATAACTCAGTCATCACTACTCGTGGGAGGCAATGCAGAGAAATGATTATCAGCAAGGAATCTGATATTCAGTTGTATAGGTTCAAGTCCTGCTACTATCACATGACTTTGAACCAATGGTTTAAACTTCTCATTTGTTTAAAAAAGGTTATTTTATTTCTTCATAAGGTAATGTAAAATCAAATGTATGTATATAATGTGTAATCAAATATGTGTCTAGCATTAGCAAACTGTCTTAAATATTACTGTTAATACTATTTGTTTATAGCTTATGATCATCTCACAATCAACATTCTCCCAATGAGAACAGAAACAATACATATTGAGCAAACTATGTTTATACCATTTAAACTACATTTAAACTTCAGAAGAATTAACTAGATTTACAAAAACATCATCACCACAAACAACCTCTTCCTCAGTGACAGTGAGGAATTAGAGTGTGAACTCAACATAGCTGGAAGGTTTGTACCATTATCTCAACCCTCACAAGTTATAAAAACATGTGACTCTTTATGATCCTAATTTGATGGTTATGGGGCCCCTGAGGATCAGAATATGAAATTTGCTAGACACCTCATGGCTGGAAAGAAGGGTCAGAATTCCAGCATAAGACAGATTCCAAACTCAAGCCCTCTCAAGCCCCATGCTGCTGTCCATATTTTTACAGAGGTTCACCAATTCCTGTGTTCCCTTCTTGGGACAAAATAGCCTCTATCACATGAAGCAAGCCAGTGATTTTTCCATGAGTAATCTATTTTGTGCTACATTAGTAAACACACAAACACACACACACACACACACACACACACACACACACACACACAC
The DNA here is from genome assembly GCA_004027295.1 of Dolichotis patagonum. Taxonomy (NCBI): domain Eukaryota; kingdom Metazoa; phylum Chordata; class Mammalia; order Rodentia; family Caviidae; genus Dolichotis; species Dolichotis patagonum. Next base: position 61,387 of record PVJX010001201.1, on the reverse strand, counting down.
AGATGTGTGGTTTTCTAACATTAGGGGCCAGAAATGAATCAATGAATTATATAGGAATAAAGATGCAGAACCTGTGGAATCTATTTGAGGGAATCTATTCAGTAGCCATTCTCATCACTGTGCAAAACCCCATCAATCCTTTCAGAAGAAAATTGCTCAACTGAGAAACAGAATGGTATACGCAAACAAAACCAAAGATGCAGCCATGGATAATTTTACCTGTGGAAATCTACCAAATTCTCCCTGAATCAGAAAGAACCACAAGAGTGTTATTTCCAAATCTCAGAGTTGTTAACCGTGGTTTATTGGTCACTCTTATTAGTGACTTTCTTCACTGGGTCAAAATATCCAATGCTCACAACTTACGGGAAATGAGATTTCTTCTGGCTCAGTGTTAGAGGGCTCCAAGGCAGAAATACCACAGTAGAAGGGTGTAACAGAGGAAAGTTGTTTAATTCATGGCATCCAGGAAGAGGGAAGAAGGGGGGACCAGGGACAAGAATACATACATCCGGTATACACCCCTGCTGACCACTTCCAACCAGGCCCCAAGTCCTAAACAGCACAGTGAGCCAAGGGTTTATCAGTGGTTAATCCCCCAAGATCTAATCATCTTCCAAAAGTCCTACCTCTGAGCAATGAGACTTCTGGAGGACGTTTTGGATCTAACCATAATAACTTGTTGAAAAAAAATGTCCAGTGCTACTTTAATTAGTGACACACTGTTGGAAGAGTCATCTATGCTTCCAATAGACATGTAGACCTTTCGGCATGCCCTGACCCAAAGGATTGCCTCTCCTGCTGTTCCCATAGTCTTTAGGGAATGTTCTGAAAGTCATTACCCTTTTTATTCAGGCCACAAGTGACTAGATGGCAGCAGGCATTTGACCCATGAACAACCAATCCATAGACTGTCTATCGACTGATGATGTAGCCCGGGGCTGACAACCACATCCAAAGTTAAAAAAATTACTAGCTGAAGCAATCATCCTCCTTCCTGAGGAATCAGAAAAGAATCGTGGAAATAATATGTGGGGATGAAAAGGGACATGCAGAGAGAAAAGGCCACATAGTGCCTGACACACAGTAACAGTGCCACCTCAACAATGCATTCTTTCTGCTCTCTTCTACTAACCCCAAGATATGAGGCCTGTTTTCAGTTCTTTCTCATTTATTTCTCCCACACAAGTGCCAACCAGGCCTGACCTTGCTTAGCTTCTGAGATCAGAGGAGATCTGGTGCCTTCAGGGTGGTATGGCCACAGACTTGCGTGTTTATTTCTGTGAGCATTCTCCTCTATCATTACACAGTGGGCATCCGAGCAATACTGTTCCTTCCTTGACAGTTCAGTCAGCCTACGCATTAATCTCTCTGTATCTCTGTATCATTAATCTCTCTGTAATCTCATTAATTCCCTCTGTAACTAAAACTCATGGCTAAGCAATTATTATGATGGGAGTCCTTACAGTTCCTCCTCACAAGGGGATCCATAAAGTGCAATTTACACTATATTCACCGTGCCCTCTAGAATTCATTTACACATTCTTTATTCTCTTTTCCCTCTTCCCTCACTTCCTTGCACAAAAATTTACTAACCCTCTATTCTGTGCCGATAGGACTTGTGGATGCTCCTGGAGTCAGTTCTTATTTGAGCCCAGCACTTAGAATGTGAGACAACCCAGATCCCTCCTCTCCTTACACAGCATTCAGTCTGGCTGGGGAGCTAGATTGTAGGTCTGGCATTATCAAGGGTACTCTGGGATCCATCAGGATGTTGGCCTCCTCTAGCAAGACCTTCTGCGATGTCCACACTGACATCTCAAAGAAGAGGAACTCACCAGCTAGGTGAGGCTGGATGACAATAGGGACAGAGAGTGTGCCAAGGGACACAGGAAGTGTTGTTTGTGAACAAAAAGTCCATGAGACCAGCAGGAAACCATCAGCAAGTTTGGCTGATTGGTTAGTTTCAACTGCAGCTTTGTTCCAAGACCTAGGGGAGTGGAATGAGGTCAGAGGGTGGAGAATCACTGGGGAGAATTCCACCCTCCTGGAAGCAGAGATTGGGTCCCACACCACAGGCTTCCTGCTATACTCTGACTCCTCTTTCGCTGACCTCTGCCTGGGCTGGGAACATATGTGAACCCTCTTGTCATCAAAGAACTAAGGATGTTGTCTCTACTTCACCACATGCCTAGGGCTCTAACCGTGTTCCCATCTGGGACACTCCCAAAGGTCAGGAACAAGTGGCCAATACTTTCCCATAGTTGACCCTTCGAGGACATTTATCCACTGGGCACACTGTAACACTTTCACATGCAGGCATTACCTATGGACTATGACTTGAGAAGACCAAAAGGATTTTTTTCCTTAGGTCTCCAAAAGAATCTCTAAGGTCCAAGTGCCTGCAGTTTTTCCACTAGATTTCCCTCAGGTTCAACACAGGCCTCTCTGGAAAATTGTGCCCAATGTGAATATTCTAAGGAGCAGGTCCTGGTGTGGAGTAGGCTGTGGTAAAATTACACCTAGCAACACAAGGGCCCTCTATCTATAGGACTAAAGAAACACTGGCTCAAAAGAGTTGTAAGCAGGGATTGAGGATACAGCTCAGTGGCATAGCATCTGCCTGGCAAGCACAAGGTCCTGAGTTCAACTCCCAGTACAAAAAAAAAAAAAAAAAAAGTGAGTTCTGAGCAAGTGTGAATTTGGGTTTCCCATTTCAGAGTATTCCTAAGAATTTGATTTGCAAGAAGTTAGCCACAATGTTTTAAATTACTCTCTGATTTCTACTTTTGTCTTCCTCCTCATCATAATCACTGGAATCATCATCGTGTGTATAATAATTTATTCAGCACCTCTTATAGGCCAAGAGCTGTGTGAAGTCCTTTACTTAGACTAATTTATTAATTATTATAACCCTTTAAAGTGGTAATTATTATTAGTTCTATCTCATGGGGGAGAAAAATGAAGTCAAGGAAATAAAATAACTTAACCCATGTAACCAAGCTAGCAAAGAATTAACACAGATTGAAACCCATAAGAAATACTCCTGACTCTTCTCTCTTCTATCCTTGTGGGGCCAAACACCAACTATTTCAATAAGCATAGAAATGCGTTAGGTGCTGATTCTACCAGCTCAGTGGGGAGGTGCTCTTTTATTGTGTACGTAGGATTCGTATTCCAACTGCCTATGGTGTTTGTCAGTAATTGGGGGCTAGGCGTTATAATTAATGTAGCTTTAAATTACATCAAGCCCTCAATGGCAGATTGTTGTTCATGATTTAAATGTTTTATGTTAAAATTTCCTGTCTTGTTTATATTTAGACAAAAAAGTGTTGTCTCATGCATACTTTTTTTAACAATAAAAGAATGACCGTGAAATGAGATTAAGTTACCAGCTTTGTAAACAAAGTCTTTTTGTGCTTATTTTAAATGAAAGCATACGAGTTTTTTTTTTATTGAAATTTACTCTCTCTTGGTTGATTAGTAGGCAACAGGAAACAAAGGCACATGTAACACACAACTGATGTCTGTTGAATTTATGTTTAAATACAAATGCTCCTTGGCATTTTTAGAAAAGGAGATATATATCTCATTGGGTGAGATAAACATGGCACCATAGATGGCCAGCTGCCTTTTAAAATCTCTTTGAGGATTAGGGATAAGATCCAGGTAGGTGCCTGCCATGTGGGAGGACGCGGAGCACGACATTCAAGGGAGTACAGTCTGGAGTGAGACTGCCCAGATCCTGGCTTACAATCTTTTTCTTATGGGTTGGTTAGAATCACTGAGTGTCCTGATGATATGGCAGGCATACAGATGCATGATGACATGTGGCAGTCACTGTAAAATAGATTCACAAATAACACTTGTATGAGGAAGGTGCTATTATCACTTTCCTCATTAAGCGTACAAAAGGGTGGCTATTACATATTATATTATATTAACCTAATTCACTGTTGTCCATAATATGAATTATACATTCTGCCATTAATATCAAGGAAGGTATGATGCTTGCTTGAAAAACAGCTCGAGAATGAAGGCTACACAACTGCTAGCGCCTCCACTGAAATTAAGCAGACATTTGCTTGCTATGTCACACATACTGCATTTTCTTTGGATTAGCTGGCCTCTATGGGAAGGCAGAGAGGCAGAACAGAAGCATAAGGTCCAAGTACTCTAGCAGAAATGCTATAGAAATATTGGGGATGGAAATCTAAGCATAAGGGCTAGAGGAATCAGGATGTTGACCCAGGAGGTGACTCTGTAAGGGCAGACTCGGGAGCTGCAGTGCTGTGTTGGAGGACCACGCAAGCTAAGCAAGCACCATGCTGGGGACTTGGAGTTCATTCGGTGCTCTTACGATCACTGCCATGTGGTCCTGTGCAGGGTGGCTGTGCTGGGTCTCCCACCTCCCATTTCACAAAAATCCACTGGCGCAACTTCAGCCTTCTTAACAGTGGAGGAAAGAAATAGTGTGCTGGATAGTTTTTTTAAAAAGAAAAAAGAGAGAAGACTGGCAAAACAGTGGAGAAGCAAAATCAGAATGAGAAGTAGAACAGAGGCCTATACTTGCATAGTTGTTTAAGGTAAGTCTGAAAACAGGATAAATTTATATCAAAATTTTTTACCATCTCTAAATGATGGTGTGGGAGATTTTCAGGACTCAGTCTACCATCAGCAAATAAATGAAATGCTACCAGTCAAGGCTGAGCCTCAGATTTCTGCTTTGACCCGAAGGCAGCGACAAGAACCCTGACCTCATTTAAGTAGAGATTAAGGATGTAGAAAGTTTGCCTGAAAAGCTTCTGAAATTGGTGAAAGCTTTCTCCTCAAGGCTTGACTTTCATATGTCATTAAGACTAAATCTACTGTGTCCCTGAGCTGTTCCTAAGAAGAGAACACGGAACAAAGTACATCCTGTATGCAGAGTGAAGGTGTTGCCTTTAGTTAGTGCCCACTAAATGGTCTATTTGTAGGAAATAATTTAAGGTATGAGTCATGCTTAAGAACCACTAGTGTGCACATGAGTGCACAACTGTGTGATATGTCTAGCTTTCTGCTTGCACACCACAATCGTTTTTCAGCCTCTCCCATCCTCTACCCCTGCACAACCAATCACACCCTTGTGAAAAAGTCTATTTTTTTTTTAGCTCAGTTGTATACCTCTGTGCTTTCCTCAAGGCTCATACAAATTATGCAACACACATACTCACACATGAAACTATGTTTTCCTTACAAGCATCATATTGTACTCTATGTATTCCTTGGCCATCTGGTTGAATAAATCATTTACACATTGATTAAAAGCACACATCTTGTTTTTGATCCCCTTTAACAATTTTGTCAAACACAAAAAAAGAAACTCATTGTTTTCATAACAATTATGTGTGACACAGTATGTGTCTTGGCCTTCACGTCAATGCACATTAGTTGACTTCATTCTTTTAATGATAGTATAATATTTCATGATGTGCATGAATGACATTTTAATTATTTTATAGAATGAATTTACTAGTCATTTTTAATTCTTTCCATCACAGATGATGTTGCAGTAAATATTTTTGAATGTCTCACTGTGGCCTGATTATATTCATCACCTTCAAAATTCACGTGGTGAACCCCGCAAAGTGATGCGGTTAGACAGCAGAGCCTTTGGGAAACGATTTGCTCCTAAGTCTGGAGCCTTGCAAATGGGATTAGTGCCCTTAAAAATGATTGAAGTGACTGGAGTCCTTGCTTCTTGCTGTATGAGGGTAACAAGAAGGTCTCTGAGGCCAACAGCAGGCCTGTGCCAGATACTAAATCTGCCAACAGCTTGATCTCAGATTTGTGGTCTTCGGAGCTGTGGGAGATAAATTTCTGTGGTTTATGAACAACACAGTTTATGGTGATTTGTTATAGGAACCTGAGTGGACTAACAGAATGTATTTTTATGTGTACTTTTATTTCTACAGCATAAATGCTGAAAAGAGAAGTACTGTAGCATAAAGACATTGGAGAGGATCCACTTTAAAGCTACTCTCTATTGCTTTGAAGAACTTCCAAAGACACAGAGAAACTAGGAGTGGTCTGTCACTACCAATTTATAATTTTTGCTGATCATTTGCTGTAATTAAGCACTACAAAAAGAATTACTAGTAACAGACATAGAGAAAAATAAAAAAGTTTATGACACTAAGTACTCACACTCCCCATCATTAGAAATATCTGCAAGAAAAGCTATCTCAGAGTGTCTCCTCACACACTGTACCCATAGAATACTGAATATTTTCCCTTTGTCTGCTACTCTGAACAGTCTCAGGTGATAGCACACTGCATGCCCCAATGTCTTTAACTCTGCTCTTTTAAAATGTAGGTCAACCAACTAATTTATCTGACTTAAAGTTTTTTGTCCATTATATATTTTTTCTTTGATAAATGAGAGTGTAATGATTGACTTATAAGCAAAAAGACCCTCCTTCTTAGAATTTTGAAAGAGAAGGCAGAGAACATTTTATATGCAGTAACTTCACTTCTCTTCCTCTCTCTTCCAGAAAAAAAAAAACCTAGCATGCAGTGTGACACAGTATTTTCATAAGTGAATTAATAAACTATAACATGGGCAGAAAGAATGAAGTAAATCATGTAGTTTGGGGTAGAAGGAAGGGGAAGGAGCACATAGGAGGGCAATCTCCTGTGGAAAATTAACATTGAAAGGGAAGTAAAAGACAAACATTTGCCCAGACTCCCCAGTGGAGGGTTTTGAGGGGTAGGGGCCTGGTCCAGCTCAACGCATCTCTTCAACATGAATGTCCACCCAGCTTCCTTAAGCTGCAGAGCCTCAGGCAGTGAGTGTCTCAGTTTTGCATCTGAGGTCCAAAACTCCAATAATCACGCATTGAAATACACGAGCAGAGGCTGCATGGTGAATAGTGGCAAAAATTATGTTGTCACAGAATCTGAGATAACACAGATTAAAGTTGTAGGCAAAAGACAATGTAGGACAGGAAAAGGTCATGTCAGAAAACTATGTCAGATATTTGAATTTTGTGTTGAAACAGAAAGGTTTGGCAATGGAGTGATTATTTTATTTTTTTTTAAATCCCACTCTTTGATAGAAATGTTTCTTGAACGGCTAAGTGAACAAATGTGAGCAGACTTCTGAGAAAGCCAACGGAAAGTTTCCTGGGTTGTGAGCATTGCTTGCTTTGTTTAACTTGACTGTAGGAAAGACATTATCAGAATACCCAGCTCAGGATCTGTAGTTCAGCCTCCCCAAAGCTGTCTTGATGAGTATTAAATTGATATACTCTTGATGAGTATTAAATTGACATACTCAGGCATTTTTACTTAAGTGTACAAACTGGGCAAATACGATTATCTTGTGGACTGTGCATGTAAACACGCATCATGGTTGCTCGGTCAGTGCTGACCCAGGCCCCTGGGGCGAAGATCTGGGATGTGTAGCAGAGTATTACATAATTTCCCAGCAAGTCACACAGTAAGGCTTGTGATTAATGCTACATGACGGGCTTTGAACTTTCTGTTGAGACAGGTTCACTTGCCTTCCAGAGCTCCTAGCAAGAAGCAATGTGTGACCCGCAGATTTCACTCTGAATAACCATCATCCCAGCCAACGACACTGGCACTGCCCTGCTGCCCTGTGAATAACCCTTTCTGTGCCTCACTCCTCTGCCAGAGACAGTGTCACAGGTCTGGCAGACTGATTTGTTTTTATGGACACCAGAGAGGCATACAACTTTGTGCAGCCCAGCTGCTGAGAAAGCTACGCAAAGACAACTCTTGAGTTCTTCTGGGGGAAATCAGAAGCGCCCTCGGGGTCAGCCTAGGACAGAGACTTTGTAGCCAAAAAGGAAGGAGTCTTGGTACAGCAGCACGTTCAGCAGCCTTGCAGAGGAGGACCAAAGCTGCCTGCACCCACTCCTAGGTGAGGAGCTGTTCCGGGGCTGAGCAACTTTCCAGCCTGGACCGAGACCTTGCAGCCACTCTCAGCTCAGCCCGGTCCTGTGTCCCAGCCCTGCGCCCGCGAGCGTCTGCCCGAAGCTGCGGCGCCCGGGGCAGCTGCCCCGCACCTGCCCGCCTCCCGGAGAGGCGTCTCTGGGCAGCCCCTGCGCGATCCACCGCACGCCGGCTTCCGAGCGCGGTCCCCAGCCTCCCCTCGCCCCGAAATGGCACCTTGGAAGGGTGGAAGGAAATAAAGCGGACTGAATCTAGAACCGAGCCCAGAGCTCCCCTCCGACCCCTCAGTCCCCTCCCGCTACTCACCAGCTCCAGGGCGCGCAGGAAGGCGAGCGGCTCCTTGAGCGCCCGAAAGGTGCCCGCTGAGGCCAGCTGTGGAAGCAGAAGACCAGAGAGAGAAAACAGAAGCGTGAGGGAAGGGCCGGGGCGCCTCTCCGGAGCCGCGGGGACCCCGCCACCCCTCGCCACCCCGGGGTCGGCCGCCCTGCCCGGGCCCCTACCTGACTCACGGGATCCATCGCTCACCCGCGCCCGCCTTCTCGGCCGAAGGTGCCTGGAGACCGGGGTTCGGCCGCACCGCGGCGCGAGCTCAGCCCCTGGCCGGGGAGCAGCGGGCAGGGTCTGGGGAGCGGGTGCCCTGCGCCGCGCAGAGGCTCCGTGAGCTCTGAGCTCCCGCGCGCCCGCCAGGCGCGAAGCCGGAGGGGCGGGGAGGGAGGAGCTGGGAGCCGGGGAGGGGACGGGCAGCCGGGGAGCAGGCTGGAGACAGGGCCCCCGGCAGGCTGTCATTGGCCAGAGGGGAGCGAGGCGGTGGGCGAGGCCGGCATCCGGACCCGCGAGGGCCGCGCGCTCCCGCGGCCTCGGCCACAGGAAACTTCGGGGCTCTGGGCTCCGGGGAGTCGGCTGGCACCGTCAGCACGACGACGGTTTCAGCTCTCAGAAGAAGCTTTCCTATCTTCCCTGGGCTGTGTGTGTGACCCTGGGGACTCTGAACGCCAAAAATGTATGCGTGCCTATCATCCGGTCCCCTCAGCTGGGCTGTCCACCAGGTGGCCAGGCGGTGCTGGGCACCGGGTGCTATCGGAGGAAACTTCCCGGACGGCACCGTGGTTCGCAGTGTCCCCTCCAGGGATGGAGCCGGACGATGAGGGGAAGCCCTGCTAGGGGGTGGGCAGAAACTCCACAGGTCGCACAGGCAATCCTCAGCACCGTGCTTGAGACCAGGAGGGAAATGCTATGCCCATTTTAAAGGCAGAAAGCAGATAAATGAGGCTGGATTTAGCCCAGGAGAAAAAGCTCGGGAAGGACTACACAGGCGTTGAAATTCAGGATCCTTGCCAACTCATACTGTCTCCACGGAGATCCTTTGCCTGAGATCTGATCCCCACAGAAAACGCCCTGGCCCCCAGGTCAAATAGGACTCTGAGATCCCCCTCCAGAATCCCTCAGACTCTTCTTGAAACTTACTAAAAGGAGGTTGGTACATATTTTTCTCTCCCTTAGTGGATTTACTTTGCCAAACATGATTAATACATGAATAAATAAGTAAAGACAACAAACAAGCAAACAAAACTTAGTTCTTTCTATGAGCCAGAAACTAAGGGTTTTATAAATATAATTTGGTAGCTAGTCCCCAAACACATACTGGTTAGTGATTCTATTATCCCCATTTTTCAAATGAAGAAGCCAAGGGTTATCCCAAACACATACTGGTTAGTGATTCTATTATCCCCATTTTTCAAATGAAGAAGCCAAGGGTTATTGAAGAGAAGTGGCCTGCTCATGGTTATAGCTTATAATTCAAGATAAACTTGAACTAAAAAAAGTCAGAAGAAGAAGAGGGAGGAGGAGAAGGAGAAAAGAAGAGAAAGAGGAATCCTCTTATCTGCTACCCGCAACAGCTAATGTGTCCTCTTTCCACTGTCTTTGGTCTGGATGCAGTTGTCTTTGGTCTGGTCTCCCAGCAACACATTCCGTCCATCTGTTTACTACAGAGATTTGCCAGAAAGGTTTGCAGTGTGTGCTACGTGCGTGTGTGGATGTGTGTGTGTGTGCATGCGCGCACACATGGATGGAGGAGGGTACTGTTTAGTATCTGGAGAGGGAGAAATGTGGAAAGGAATAGTGTGGAGTCTGGTAGGGGAGACAGGAGACCAAAATTGCATAAGAAAATGAACCTTCAGTGTATTTGCTCCCTGCCCATGAATTTAGTTAGAAAAAAAAATCCAGAAATGTAGTGAGTAGGGATCCAGCAGCCCAGTTGCACCATCTGCACCAAAGGCTTGTTCCTACTGTTCTTCCTACATGCAGATAGAGTCTAAAACAGTTGCACTTATTTTGAAAATAAGCCATTATACAACTACAAAGTGGGTTAGAGGACTAACATAAGTAAGTATTTCCTGCATGCCCTACAGGTTATGTTTATGATTTTATGGACAAAGTTACTTTAGCACAGAGTTTGTAACAAGCTTTGTTTTAATCTGTAAAATGGAGCCAACAATATTATTAAGAAGGGACCAGTGAGCTCTAGCAGATAGCATATGTAAGGCAAAGTCTGGTACGCCTTAATCTCTCAAAATGTATCAGTTCCACACTTCAACCACTCCGTGACTCCAGCTACAAAGATAGAAACTTGGAGGGCTCCACCACAGGCATGACGATGGTTGTCCTGCTCTGTCTCTCTCTAGTGCCCCTCTCTCTTACATGTATCCCTGCCCTGTGGGGACTTCAGAGTAGCCATGGTACTCTCATAGGCACTGTGTGCATTTCTAGGGAGAAGCTTTGCCAACCAGCATAGAATTTTCCATTTCATTTATTTCCTTCTGTAATGAGCATAATTTCTGCATAGAGGCTACTCTGACTGCTTGGATTGTGGCACAAGGATGATGCAGAACAGAGCTGTCACTGGATCTTGCAAGGAGTTAAGCAAAATACATATTTTGGGCGTGTAAGCAACAAAGATCACTGACTCTTTTTTTCCTACTATACAACATAACCTAAACTGATTGTTAACAATTTTTGTAGCAAATTAGCAGAAACAAAATTAGATCCTAAGTCTGTATGACCTCTTGTCCTTACATTCTAAGACACTGTTCTTGCACTTTGCATCACATCCACCCAGCATTCAAGGTTTAACATCTCCTGCATATGTTTAATAATGTTAATTATTTTAATAGCTAATATCAATTGAGTTCTTGCTTCATGCCAAGTATTGCAATAAATGCTTTCCTTAGTTTAAGTGTCATCATAATTTCCCTTGGATGAATATCATAACCAGACCTAGAAAGGCTAAGTAATTTGCATGAGGCCATTTGCATATCTTTAGTGAGGCATAGAGATTTCCAAAAAGTTCTGCCTCCTTATTTACCATAGAGTTGAGAATTTAACACAGATGAAATGTGATAGTTGAGCCCATTTCCCCAGATCTCCTTTCACATCCAACATTCCTCCTTGATGTGGTGGCCTATTTTTCCAGTTCCCCAAACGTCATGTAAAGGAAGCCAGCATTGTGACAAATGGCAATAGAATGGCTTAGACAACAATTGCATATTGTCAGAAAATGTTTTTCACAATCCAGAACTGTATGAGCTTCCAGCAGCTGCATCACCAAAATAACACAGAGTTCCATATCACATTTGCAATGGTAAATATTTTGTAGAGTTTGGGGTTAGAATCTCTGTGTTCAGACGTGGAAGTAACATTCTCCAAAGAGGCTCCAAAGAGGACATCAATATTGCCGCAGTACTATTCTTAGTGACTGAGTAGAACCCCTTCTCTTTTGCCCCACTGAGATGAAAGGTATTGTAGCAGATGTACTGCAATGCTTCAGTGACGGTCATAGCTTTAGTGGGGGTGTAAATGATCCATTTAAGTAGTCTACGTTGATTGTGTGCATCACGTAATTTCCCAATTTCTTTCTTGTTTGGGGCCAAGGACTCACATCTATGGAGACTTTCTTTCACTAGCCACTGCAGTGCAGCTCATCCTCCTTAGATAGTGATCTGACCATCCAGGGAGCATTTGGTGATATTTGGAGGTATTTTTGATGGTCACATCTGAGTGTGAGGAGAGTGCTATTCACATCTAGGAGATAAAGACCAGAGACATTTCTCAGCATCTTCCAATACAGGAGACAGCTGCTGACCAAGGAATGATTTTGTTATAGGCAGCTGAGTTGTCTAGAATTATTATAGGCAGTGAGACAGGGTTGAACCTTCAAAGGAGCCAGTGGAAAAGACCAGATACCTTATAACTGTGGGGGACACAGACACCTCCACTGTGGGCCAGACCTTAAGACAAAAGATAAAACAAATGCACGCGGATACTTTCTAAGAAGGAACATCAGGGATTGTTATTCTAAATAGGCCTCTATCACCCTGAGGAAGCCAGGAGTCACCATCTCAACCCACTACTGATCTATATGCATGCCCACTTGCTACATGACTTGCTTCTCTTTTTGTCCCTGATTTAGTCAGTTTTACCTGAGCAATTAATCTTATTAGTTGACATAATTCTGTCCCACACCTCATGCCCACCTTGAGAGTTCCCATTTTTCCCCACCTTGAACCCACCTGCCTCACCTTGGGTTTCTGCTTTATAAAATCCCTAGAGAAGACAGCATTCTCAGCAACCCGCTCGGGACTCCTTCTGTCTCTCTCTCTCAGACAGAGCTTTCTTTCTCTCAATGAATATATTCTGCTCTTAACCTTTGTTGTTCCTAAAATTCATTCTTCAGTTTTAGAGAACGTGAACTTATACCAAACATCTAGTAGGTTGGAAGTTTCTTCCCTTCTATATCAATATGGGAGATGTCACTCGTCTACTGTGGCTTACTTAAGTTATTATAAAGACCAACCTGGTGTCACACACAAGTACAGTACCATCCTAGGTACTGTAAGCAGTTTGCTGAGATTCTGCCTTTCACAAAGTTCACTTTGTAGTGGGAAATACTTTAAGTCCAATTTTTCAAAGCTTTGTATTTATTGAATAAGCACATAAACAAAACTCCAACAGAAAGAGTCATTTCTAATCTAAAAGAAGGTTAATCAAAACCACAAAAACCAAACCATCTTGCTGCAGTAGGACTTGCATTATTCAGTGAATTAAATCTTGTTCTCAGGAAAAAATTTATCTGGGTTTCATCTTCCTGTCTTTTATGAGAAAAAAGGAAAAGTAATTTAGAATTTTATCTTCAACAATTTAATGTAGGAGGAAACACTACACATATGTGATAAAAATCTAAAATATTGGAAGTAAGTAATGAGTGGAAGTCTATCTAGACATTACATATCTTCCTCTCTGCACAAGCTACTAACCTAAACTTTCCAATTCTTTTGCAGAGGCCAATAATACCTCTCTCTACTTATTTGTATGTCTGGTTGGCATAGAAGTACTGATACACAGACAGGAGATGTTAGAGAAATAGTTCCCCAAACTCCAAAGACTAAGTAAAGCCACCTTTACTTTCTTTTGTTTGTGACTTAGGTGGATACAATCCAACTTGTAAGAATACATTTAAAATTTCATCACAATGTAAGATTCTATTGTCTTCCTATTGGAATTGCATTTACATAGGATCATTCTTAATTAACAATCATAACTGATAAAAAATTCATATATGGGTAGCAATGTAAATTTACATCATAAAATGCTTTCATTACATACTTCCACATTTTAAACAAAAGCTATCTGTGTACATTTGGACAGGCTTGAGTGCATGCAAATTAAAGGACCAAAACTAGCATTAAACTATTCACCATTGACCCTAGGGAACGATACTGGAAATCATAAGCATGAAACTGATTTTTGTAATGCATTAAGAATTAAGTCGAAGCTGGACAGAATGCAAAGTACCTTATAAGCATAACTCATTTAATTTCCTCATCAATCTTACAGGTATATATTACTGTTACCTCCCACTATTCAGTCAAGAAAACACAAACTAAAGAAGCCACGGCCACCCCAGGGCAAGAAGCAAGAAGCAACAGCATTTCCTGAGATTCGCGCCATGTTGGAACTTAGGGCGCTGAGCAAACCAGCAACCAGCCTGCCGCCCTGAACTTTGGAAATGTAATGGTCAATTCATCAGAAAGAAATAGCAGGTGAATGTGGCAGACTTTCTGCAGCCCAAAGGAGAGAGACCCTGGTGCCTCGGGACCTGCAGCATGCGGTTGACTCGGGGTCCTGGGAGAGCAAGGAGCTCCTCCCCTCTCTGGGGGGTGGCTGTGAGCCTACTGGCATAGGCTGAGAATCAAACATCTCATGTTGTCCTGTCCTCCAGTCCCGTGTTCTCCTCTCCCCACCCCCACCCCTCACCCCGCTTAGCAAGTGGGAGCCAGTGAACTACACATCTTGTGAAAAGATTGGCTATGTTATTTAGTATGAATTCCCCATATGCAAAGATATGGACAACCATTTGGAAGAAAACAAGAGACAATATGACAGATAGTGAAGATCTCTGGTTGTCTAGCTTTGAAATTTATGATTTCTTATGTCACGTTCTGTTCTGTTCTGTTTTGTTGTGTTTAATTTTACCCCCTTTAAAATAAAATTAAAAAAAAAGAAATTAAAAGTCTGAGCCAAGAGAGTAAATAGTAGAGTCAGGATTTTCCTCCTGCTCTCATAACACTCCAAAAAAAAAAGATGATACACTGTTTCCATTGCAAATTTGAATATGTCACAAGCTTTAAGCAAAAATATTTTTTCTCTCTGGAAAGTAAGCAAAATTTCTCTGGAGAAATGAAAGAAAGATGGATGGGCAGCATATTCTACAAAAACTATTATTGTACCAACATGCTAGAATACATTAGAAAAATCTCTTCCTTCTTTTCAAAGGCTCAATCATGGTAATTATTTTTGCCTTCCATCATTAGCTGTGTTTTCCAAAGTGTTCATCAGTTTTGATGTTTTGCTCAGATCAGACCCATAATCTTCACAGATCTGTGGCGCATGATGGCTTTGAGCTCATCTCACAACTCCACTGCGATTTCTGAATGAGATAAATGAAGCCCAGAAAATAAAAGTCTCTTGCCTAGAGTTCTCTTTCTTGAGGAAGAAACTAACCTCAAAAATGATACCACAAGTTCTGGAAACAAAATGACTGAGTTCATAGCTTTCTGGCTCTGCTACTTCCCACTGTATGACCTTGGGTAAGTCACACCCTCCTCACTCAGCTTCCTTACCACACAGTAGTAATTTTATTACCTGCGTCACTTTGTAAAAAGAGACACAGGTGTTAATACTAAAGGACCCAGTATCTGACACTATATAAATCAAGGCGGAATCTGCCAAAAGACCAACAAAGCTGATGGTACAGGCACACACCTGTAACCCAGTATTCTCAGGAGACTGAGGCAGGGGACCCCAAGTTTGAGTCCAACCTGAACAGCTTTGTGAGACCTTGTCTCAAAACAGGACACAAAAAGGACTGATGACATAGTGCAGTGGTAGAGTGCCCCTGGGTTCAGTTTGCAGTGTTGCTTAATTTTAAAAAGACCAAGAATTATGACTAAAAATGATGGTGAGAAGATGATCTATAATAATAGCCTCCCCCAAGTGGTTATAATATGACCATTATGCACAATCAACACTTTAGCAATTATTTATTTTCTCCAACTTCCTTCTTTTGAAATCTCTCATTTAATTTTTCTGCTCAATTCTTTCTTCTCTCTTCTTAAACTCCTATCCTGTCAATCAGTTTGTGATATTTGCTCTTTCAAAACATTTTTTTCTGGGGCTGTGCACCATACTTTCTAAGATTATATAACACAATAGACTGTTTACAAAGTCTCACTGAGGATTATAAGTAGAGCTCTGGGAGACAGTCTTATGATTTACTTAAAAATAGTTCTGCTCACCAATATTTTCAAACTCTAATAATTTTTTTGTTTTAAGGAAGAAGTATTTATATGTACTTATCATTGTTATATATGATGAAGAAAGATCAGATAGATTCTGTTATGTCTTTAATAAAAGTGTGCAATCCAAACTGTCCCAAGCATATTTACTTTTAATAATTCTCCATGCTTTAAAACTTCTGCTTCAATATGCCAAGGAGCTTTTGCATCTGCTCTGAATGGGATGAAAGAAAAGCGTGTTGTGCTCAGTATGGTGGCCGATCTCGACTATTAGCTTGATTGGATGAACACTTGATGTGTTCACAGCTGAACAGTCTGTTAGAGGTGGGGCAGGGTCAGAGGAATTAGGTCGCCAGACGTGTGCCTTGTTACATATATTCTCTCCAGCCCTCTCTACCTCTCTCTCTTTCTCTTCCTTGCTCCCTTTCCCCTTCCTGGCTGACAGGTAGTTAGTGGTTTCCTCCACCAACACAGGCCTAGAACCACTGGAGCAAAGGAACCATGGACTTAACCTTGCGAGACCATGATCCAAAGTAAACCTTTCTCTCTGAAGCTGTATTTCAAGTGCTTGTCACAGTGACACCAGTAGGAAGCAGACTAACACACTCAGCAATTTGAAGAATCCATTACCTTTTTCTGTCCTAATTGAAACTTTTAAGCTTAAAACTAATTCAAATGAGTTTAGATCCAAGATGTTATAAAATTATCTTCTGGGCATAGTCTCATCTGCCTAGACTCCTCTCCCAGCCTGAGGGCCATGTGAAGACTGTGCTGAGCCCACACACACTGAGACAATCACAAACCCAGAACCTGAAATTGCGTTTCCACTAAATTACACTGCTCTGCACTTTACATCTGCTTGTCAAATAATACCCAGAAGAAAGGCTCAATTACATATATTCATTGCCAGAAATAGAAGACATGTTAAATCATAAACACTCAAAAAGAGAAAAAGAAGGATGAGAGGAAAGAAGGAGGGAGGGAAGACAGAAAGAGAGGAAGGGAGGAAGGGAAAGACAGGGAGAAAGAAGGAGGGAGAGAAGGTGTCTTAGTTACTTTTCTTTGTTGAGACAAAATACCTGACACCCAAGGTTAAAGGAAGAAAGATTTATTTGGCTCACAGTTTGTAGAGGTTTCAGTCCATCATCAGCTGGCTTCAAGGCAGGATGGGATGGCAGACAAGCATCGCAGGGGAGAAACAGTTCATGGTGGGCAGAATGTAGCAAAGTAATAAGGGACAATCACAGTTATTTCTATCCCTTAAATTTTAACCAGACTACTTAGGGTGTGCAGTACTCACACCCATAATCCTTCTGCCCTTGCACCATCCCAGGGTCACAATCCCAGGTCACATGCTCTAGATCCAGCAACCTCTAAAAAACCCCACCTATGACTGCATGAGCCTGTAGGGAGTCATCTAGACACAAACTATAATGGGGGCAGGGAGTGAAGCAGAGGAGGGGGAGACGGGGAACTTCCCCTTAAATAATGATGAACAGCAATTGTCAACAGCATCCCTATAGGCTATGTTTATTCAGAATTTACTGTGTGTCAGGTACCATGGTAAGCACGTTATAGCACCATAAATTAGTTCGTACTGTTCACATTTTGCAAATAATGGAACTGAAACACAGATATTTTAAATTATTCCTTCAGATTCCTTCCTACAACTAACTGGAAACCAAGCCATGTCTGAAGCAAATAACTCTCCAGAATTTGAGCTAATTTTACATCTTTTAATAAAACACACATCTTTCAGATCAACATTAGAATCCATAGCCATTGATGGGACATTTCCTTAGCCACCAACCTCAACTAGTTATCAGGGAACAGATTTGTATTCTCAGGACTCACACAGTATTAGGTTAGGTCTTATTATGAGCCTATTTGTAGTGTCTTGAAACATATTTATAATGTCTTTAAGAAATGTGTTGGTCTCATTGTATTTTTTTAAATGTTGGAAGGATTTTCTTTTACCTTAGTTATAAAGGATGTAAAAAAAAATTTTTTTTTGTACCAGGGATCGAACTCACAACCTCGCGCTTGTGCCGCTGAGCTAAATCCCAGGCATAAAATATTAATGAAGTGACATAAAAATTTAATTAAGAAAATTAATCACTGTTTAGGTCTATTATCCCCCTAGCCCTGGATTCATTATGCTCACTGGTAGAGTAACAAATGGGAATGGATCCTATTTTTCCTTTGTGTGATTTATAAGTAAACCAAGAGAAAAATGTAATTTTCTTCTTCTAGTTCTATCCAAAGATCAATTTAAAGTAATATTTTTTGGTTAAATATGAGGGCTATGTGTGTGTGTTTACCAGAGTTCATAGGGAGAAAATAAAAGCACATTAACCCTTTGTGGTATCTTCACTGCCCTATTTATTTTGCTAATATTACAGAAGATTATATATATATATAATTTCCAACATATGCAACTATGTAAAGTAAAAGTATAAATCACTGTTCCTCCACCTCCTACTTCTATTCCCAGGGGTAACCAATTTCATATATATCCCACATGCATTTTGTCACATATGCTATATACATACTATTAAATGAATATATTTTAAATGGTTCATATTTGAAATGAGATAATACCATATCTATCATTATGCAAATTGTTTTTGTTTCACTTTCTGTTATGTGGGATCTATATGTGATGGCATGAGCATTAGCAGCACTTTTGAGCCAAAGATGAAAGTTATGTGTGGAATATGACAGAGTCCCCTGACAATATCTGATTTAATAAAAGGTAGGAATTTGATTATGCAGTTATATTTTGGGATTTATTTGGGGTACTTTAGACTTTAATACAAAGTTCCTCAATGCTGAATTCACATGACATACTTTGGAAGTCTTCCAGATTTCTACCTGCTGTAGATGTGATATACACCTGTAATTCCATCTATTTCAGAGAGTGAGGCAGGAGGATCTCAAGTTTGGGCTTGGGCAACTTAGTGACTTAGTGAGAGTGTGCTTCAAAATAAAAAGTGGAAAGGGGTTGAGGTTGTAACTTAGTGGTAGAGTACCCTGGGTTCAATCCCCAATGCCAAAATTAACAAAACAAAGCAAAACTCCTATTGCCCAGCTGAAACCTCACACAGGTGAAGCTATGCGTGAGGAAGGATAACAAAAGTATGTTTATATATCCTTCCTTCCTTGCCCTTGGTTCCCCTGCTAACTGCTTACTGATAAGAGTGAGGAGGAGTTGGTAGAGCAGGAAACTCTTAGTTAACTGATTGTTGAAACTTGGCTCCATCCCTTCAAATTTCAAGGTTTTCTCTTCTTCAGAAAGACTCTCCACCTCCTCCTGCTGGGAACCACTCTGCCCTTTCTTGACGTCAGCAAGTGTGCCTCTGCCTCTGCATCCTTCTGCTCCTTTTCTAGCTGCCAGGGAACTGCAGCCCCTTCCACTCCCCTGTGTTGAAGCCCTTTTAACAGCCCATCAAAGTCATTAAAGGTAGGACCTAAGAGGGTTCATGATGGCTCCATTACATTTGGCCCACAGCACAAGCTTGTGAATCCTTTCCCCAACCAATGTGGCACGCAGTGTCCAATTCTCCTTTGCCCCATGCGCCTCAGCTAGCATGACAGCCTTCTCAGAAGGCAGGCAGGCCTCAGCATACTCTTCCTACCTGCTGGAATGCAGGCTGGGCTTCACTTCCCTGTCTGTAGGTTTTCAGTGCGCTCCTTGTAACTCTACAGCTCTCCTCATCACGTCTGAGAGCACTGCAGGACAGCCCAGGACTGCCCAGAGCTTCTGTGGACCCCATCTCCACAAAGCCAAAATTATAATGTATTCTCACAGCAGTAGAGCTGGGTTTTATGATGTAAATGTGTTTAGCAACTAGTTTTGGAAACACAATAAAAGTATCTGATGACCTTATTAACATAAAGATGAGTGTAATCCAAGATAGATTTCATTCTTTTTTTCTTCCTGATTTTAAAAGAAATTAAAGTGTCTTCCTACACTCTTAAAGGCATGCTTCTGGGCCCTGGACTCCTACTGGTCTAATAAAGAAGTTGGCCTCCATTGGCCTCTGTAAGATGTCACTAGGACACTGAGGAAGTAAGACGTAGAGATGCTGCAACAACACGTTTATTGTTCTTTTCTTCCTGCTAACAGTTTGTTGAGTTCCTATCAGGTACTAGGCCCTATAATAAAACATCAAGTGAACTCCAGGCAGCAAGCAGAGCCTGGAATCAGAGCCCCTGGGCTCTGACCGCATGCTCCTAGCAGTGGAATCCCAGCACGTATGGGGCAAACTTGGAACTCCACTCCCAGGCAGTTAAGACCATGCCTTGCATCTGACTCCACCCCAGGACACAAGAGAGGGACTAGCAGGCCTAACTGGATTACGTCCAGTGAACTCCAAGCAGCGAGCAGGGACCAGAATCCACCCCTGGGCCTTGACTGCACGTGTCCCTGCTGAATCCCAGCTCACAGGGCAAACTTGAAAGTCTGCTCCCAGAGGAACCTTGGAATACAGCAGATTATCTGTGCTAGCTTGAAAGGAGATTAAGTGACTGCCTCATCAAAACAGAAGCTCTCAGCTGGCCCCAGTCAGTGTGGTAAGTATGCCCCTAAAATAGAGGTTACAGTGGGTAAATAGGGCCAGTAGTAAAGCTTCCTCCAACTAACTGTAAGACATTGGTAAGTCTGACAAGAGTGAGGGTGACCTCTTCGTACACACAGAAAACATCAGGCAGAGTAAGGAGTGTACTGAGAAGGACTCCCCCAACTTGAAGAAAATCAAAAAGGCTTATGAGACATACAGGCACACAACAGGGACACAGTAGGACCTCAGCCGAAACAAACACTATAGACAGGGAGATTTGATGACCTGGAATAACCTGAAGATAAAGTACTAGCATGAACTAAAAGTTGACCTACATCAATACTACTAGGCTTGTCAGCCCAGGAAGAATACAGGACTCACCCAACAGGTCCTGCAGCAGGGAGTCAGGTGACTGGCCCACCTATTTATTGTGGGACCCAGCAATTGGACAAACATCAACCTTACAGTAGGACCCCAAGATACACACTACCAACAGTTGACACTAGTGGGTCTGAAGGACCAAACACTAACTCAAAAGGGGAAAATGGCAAACAAAAAAGCAAAATGCAATCTTAAACATCTAGTCCACCAAGAGCAAGTACAGGAGACATCAAATTAGAGGACTCCAAAAGTAACACAGCAGAAATCTCTGAAAAGATAGTGAATGAAATAAAAAAAAAAAAACTCCATAAGGCCACAGAGAAAATCAAATTATAAGTACTCTCCCATGTAAAGATAGAAGGAACAACCTTAGTAAAGGAGTTGCTGAGCACAGCCAAAGAAGAAATAGAGAAAAAAGTACAGGAACATGGGAAACTGATTGAAACCTTGAATGAACAACGCAGAAAACAAGCAGAATCCATGAAGCAAACTGAAAGAGGCATTCAAGAAACAAAAATTCTATCCAAAGCATGCAAAACCATTTAAATGAAGCTGAGAATAGGATTTCAGACCTTGAGGACAGGATTGCAATTAGTGATCATGAAAGGGTAGAACTTTTAAAAATAACCAAGCAGCATGAAATGACAATCCAGAAGCTTCAAGATGATGCCAAGAGCAACAATATAAGATCAATAGGCATTAGTGAAGACACTGGAGTCAATACAAATGACATATCTAAAATATTCACAGAAATAATAGGAGAAAATTTCCCAAACATGGGGAAAAAATCTGATATGCAGATAAGTGTGGCATATAGAGCACCTAAACAGTCACAACCAACATAAATCTACACCCAGACACATAATAATTAAGATCTCAGACATATATCATAAAAACAGAATACTAAAAGCTGTTAGAGAAAAACACAAGTCTTTTGAGGAAAAGCCCATTAGATTCACAGCAGACTTGAGGAAAGCCCATTAAAATCACAGCAGACTTTTCAGCACAAACCCTCAAGTCAAGACTTGCTTGGAGTGAGATATTTCAAGCTCTGAAAGAAACCCAGATTAATCATCAACCAAGACTGATGTACCCAGCAAAACTTTCATTCAAATTTAATGGAGAAACAAGATGCTTCCATGACAAAGAACAACTGAAGAAATTCACATCCACCAAACCAATTCTAGAAAGAGTATTGAAAGACATACTAGACAGAGATAAAAATGACCACAATCCCCAGAACAACAGAAAGAAACCACCAGGTGGGACAAACAATTAAATAAGGGGGAAAAACAGAAAGCAAACTATTGGAACATAACATGGCAAAGTTGAACCAGTAACATATCAGTGATATCCATAAATGTAAATGGGCTCAATTCACATATCAAAGGAAACAGGTTGACAGAATGGATCAAGAAACAGGACCCCACAATATGCTGTATACAAGAAACACATCTGATCCAAAAGGAGACTCATAGATTAAAAGTCAAAGGATGGATAACAGTATTCCGTGCAAGAGGAACCCAGAAAAAAGCAGGGGTAACTATTCTATTTGCAGACAATGTGAACGTCAAACCCAAAATGATTACAAGAGACAAAGAGGGTCACTACACACTCGTAAGTGGAAAAATTCAAGAGAAAGAACTAACAATTATAAATGTATATGCACCAAACACAGGAGTACCCAACTATATAAGACAGATACTAATGGACATGAAAAACCAGATACACAAGAACACAATTATTACAAGGGACCTTAACAGCCCATTGTCACAAAGAGATAGATCAACTAGACAAAAAGTCAGCAAAGAAATAATAGAACTGAATCACACCTGTGAGCAATTGGACTTAGTAGATGTTTACAGAGTGTTCCACCCAACCACATCAGAATACACATTCTTCTCAGCTGCGCACAGGACATTCTCCAAAACAGACCATATATTATCCCATAAAAATTCTTAGGTAAATGCAAATGTATTGAAATTATCCCATACATAATATCTGACTATAGCACACTGAAATTGGAAATTAATGGCAAAAGAAATTGCAAAACCTGTATAAATACATGGAAATTAAACAACAACCTTTTGAACAACCAGTGGCTACAGATGAAATTAAAGAAGAAATAAAGCAATACCTACAATTCAATGAAAATGCAGATACAACATACTGTAATCTGTGGGATGAAATGAAAGCAATCTTAAGAGGGAAATATATAGCAATACATTGTCATATCAAGAAAACAATGAGCACAAATAAACAACCTAATGCTTCATCTCGAGCTTCTACAAAAAGAAGAACAAGTTAAATCCAAAGCTGACAGAAAAGAGGAAATAGTAAAGATTAGAGCAGAAATCAATGCAATTGAAACTAAAAAAAAAAATACAAAGAATTAATGAATCAAAAAGTTTGTTTTTTGAGAGAATAAACAAAATTGACAAACCTCTAGCTAACCTTATCAAGAAAAAGAAAGAAAAAAATACCAAATTCATGCAATAAGGACTGAAAAGGAGGAAATTACTACAGATCCCATGGAAATTCAAAAGGTAATGAATACCTACTTTGAAAATCTCTGCTCACATAGAGAGGGAAACACAGAGGAAATGGACAGATTTCTAGAAACATGTGAACTACCAAAGCTCAACCAAGAAGATATAGCAATTTTGAATAACCCAATATCAGCTATTGAAATTGAAAACATAATAAAAAACTTGCCAACAAAGAAAATCCCAGGTCCTGATGGATTCACAGCTGAATTCCACAAGAAGTTTAGAGAAGATTTGATGCCAATATTCCTTAAACTCTTTAATGAAATTGAAAAGGGAGCAATCTTCCCTAAATTATTCCTGGAGGCAAGTGTTAGTCTCATACCAAAATTAGAGAAAGACCCAACCAAAAAGGAGAACTATAGGCCAATCTCACTAGTGAACACTGATGAAAAGATTCTCAATAAAATACTGGCAAGTAGAATGCAGCAAATCATCAAGAAGATTATACATCATGACCAAGTGGGGTTCGTTCCAGGAATGCAGGGATGGTTTAACATATGCAAATCAATATGTGTGATACACCACATCAACAGAGCCAAAAATAAAAAGCATGTGGTCATCTCAATAGATGCACAAAAAGTTTTCAATAAATTCCAGCACATGTTCAGGATAAAAACCCTTCAGAAACTTGGAATACACGTTGTCTACATCAACCTTATAAAGGCCATCTATGACAAACCAACAGCCAATATTATACTAAATGGACAAAACTGAAAGCTTTCACTTTAAAATCAGGAACAAGACAAGGATATCCACTATCTCCATTCCTTTTCAATATAGTTCTGGAAACACTAGCCAGGGCAATCAGACAAGAGAGAGAAACA
Source organism: Dolichotis patagonum (assembly GCA_004027295.1). Lineage (NCBI taxonomy): Eukaryota > Metazoa > Chordata > Mammalia > Rodentia > Caviidae > Dolichotis > Dolichotis patagonum. The sequence goes on along the minus strand of PVJX010001201.1, from coordinate 37,259 downwards.
AAAGGAATAAAGATAGGAAAGGAAGAAGCTAAATTATCACTATTTGCAGATGACATGATACTCTATATAGAAGATCCAAAAAACTCCATTAAAAGACTACTAGAGGTAATAAACAAATTCAGCAGTGTAGCTGGCTACAAAGTCAGTGCTCAAAAATCAATGGCATTCTTGTACACAAACAAGAAATTCACTGAGAGAGAAATAATGGAAATATCGCCCTTCACAATAACATCTAAAAAAATGAAATACTTAAGAATCAACCTAAAAATCTAAAAGACCTATATGCTTAAAATTATACTACACTAAAAAAGGAGGTTGAAGAGGATATTAGAAAATAGAAGGATATTCCTTGCTCTTGGCTAGGAAGAACCAACATTGTGAAAATGGTCATACTCCCAAAGTGTTATACAGATTTAAAAGCAATCTCAATCAAAATACTATTGACATACCTCACAGATCTAAAGAAAACACTCCTAAAATTCATTTGGAACCAGAAGAAACATAGAATAGCAAAGGCAATTCTGGGCAATAAAGGCAAGGCAGGAGGTATCTCAATTCCTGACTTGAAATTGTACTATAAAGCCACAGTGATAAAATCAGCATGGTACTGACAAAGAAATAGACTTGAGGATCAGTGCAACAGATTAGAAGATGCAAGTATATGTACAAAGACATTCAACCACCTGACATTAGACAAATGGGCTAAACATGCTCACTGGAAGAAGGATAGCCTCTTTAATAAATGGTGTTGGAAAAATTGACTCTCCACATGCAGAAGACTGAAACTAATCCATGCCTATCATCATGCACAAAACTGAAGTCTAAATGGATCAAAGACCTAAACATTAAAACAGAAACACTAAATCTACTAGAAGATAAGGTAGGTAGAAGTCTTGGAGACATAGGGGTAGGCAGAGAATTCATGAACAAAATGCAAACTACACGGGAAACGCTTCAGAGAATCAACTACTGGGATTCCAGTACTGCAGCCCACAAGGACATACAGAGTAGTCTGTATCTTATGGTGCAATGTTGACCAAAGAAAGAGGTAAAGCAAGCAGCCACCAGAAAACTCCTTCACTGTACCTCTCCTTACCATTCCAACACTCTGTCCCTTAGAGCAGTGGTCCTCTTTGTCTCTCAAAAAAAGGGGTCTTATTTGACCATGAAAACAGCTGTGTTTGTGGGAAAGTCTGGTTATGGTAGTCACGTAACAGTCACGTTTGTTTTCTCACCTGCTTCCTCCTCACTCCACCCTCCCCTCATGCACTCTTTCTGTCCTTGAAGTACGGAGTATGATCAAGGAATACAGTGTGTGTTTAAACAAAAAGTTATTATAATAATTGTGTATTGCCATTAATACCCCTCAAAATACCCTCACTTCTGCACATCCATCTGCTTGTTCTTGCTGCTGTTCTTGTTCAGGAGGAGTTTTGGAGGTCCATGTTGCTGAGTGTTTTTAGCTGAGTTGTCATGGCTGCCTCAACTGACTCAACACATTTAATTTTCATCTTTTACTCTGAATTTTTCTAAGTCGAGTGACTCTCTTACTTAACATACTTGGTTATAAATGGTGTTTGCCATCTTTTAAATCTACCTTGCAAAGCAATTATGTGGCTGTTGTTAAGATATCCAAAAGAATGTGCCATAAACTGTAAAAGCAGTTCCAAAAAACAAGAATTTACCAAGCATTTTCAGTGGTTTAAAACAACTATCAGAGGAAATTGAACGGATCTAGTATTATCTTCACATATAAGTTCTAGGGATGTCCATGGTGATTGTTACCTGGCTACGTGACCATATGCTAGAATATACAAAAATTCTAGAGCTTGTCTAGTTTCTGGCATCATACCTCCTTGTTCTGGTCATCAACACATTTTTAGGAAAGTTTTCCTAGCTTTGGAATGAGAAAAATTTACACATCTACTTCTACAGAAATGATGGAGGGAAGTTTTTCTAAAGGAACATTATAATACTTGTGAAGCTGAAAAAAAAAAACTAAATTCTCTTCAGCAGTTTTATGCTGTACCCAAAAGGTGTATTAGTTAAGTGTTTTCACTTTTTATTCTGAAACTATTGAAATAAATGCCAACTAAGTGGAATTACAATTCAATGTAATGGATCACAAAAGCATGCTCTAAGGGCAAAGTGCTATTTTATTATGTATTATAAAATAACGTATTATCCTGATTTAAAGAAATCTTTAGGGGCTGCGAATATATCTTGCAGCACAGCACCTGCCTTAGTATGGTTTACATTTAGAGATTCCCCTCAAAAATCTCATGTGCTCATAGATAGGGCTTTTGGAAGGTAATGGCGACTGATAGCTGACTTGCTCTTAGACGGTGGGATCTGACTGGTTGGAAGATGTCAGCACTCCAACTGTGACCTGGAAGGGTATAGCTCTCATCTAGCTCCTTGCTTGAAATCTCTCTCTCTTTCTTCTCTCTTCTCTTTTTCTCTTCTCTCTTCTCTCTCTTTCTGTCTTTCTCTTCTCTCTCTTTTTCTCTCTGTCTCTCTCTGTCTTTCTCTCTCTCTGTCTGTGTCTCTGTCTCTCTCTCACTCCCTGGCTGTCATGAGAGGAACAGCTTTTCGTTTGCTATGTTGCTATGCCACGCTATCCTGATTGGAGCCAGCCAACTATAGACTGAAACCTCTACAAACTGCGAAGCCTCTACAAACTTTGAAACCTCTACAAACTTTGAAACCTCTACAAACTGACTTTCCCCCTTAGAGTTTCAGGCATTGGGTCTTTTGTTCCAGCAATAAGAAAAGTTGACTAAGACAGACTTTGGTACCAGGAGTGGTGTCATCGCTGTGATGCTACCAACCATGTGGTTCAGAAACATTTGGAACTTGTTCTTGCAAAGAGTTTGGAAAGGTGTGGAGATGCTGGCTGGCAAAGCAGCCCCAGAGAGCTCCAACATGAGGTTGATACAAGATTTGAGTCAGAACTCAGAAGTCCACAATGTTGACAGTAAAGCAACTAGTAAACACTGGGCTCAGGAGATTTCAGTTGAGAACAAAGACTCTATTGATAGGTGGACATCATACAATGTGTGTTATTCTCTTAGTTCCTTCCTTGTTGCTGGGACATGATACTCAATACCTTCAAGTTAAAGGAGGAAAGGTTTACTTTAATTCACAGTTTGTACAAGTTTCATTGTACAGTCAGCTGGCTCCAAGGCAGGGTGACATGGCAGAGGGGCATGGTAAAAGGGAAGCTGTTCATGGCAGGGCAGTCAGGAAGCAGTGAAAAATCAACAGTGAGCCTCTCTCTCCCACTTTATTTCATTCAGGCTACAAGCCTATTGGTTGGTCTTCTGTCTTCAGTAAATCCATTCAGTCACCCCCAGAACTATGCTAATCAAATTGATGGACTAATCTGGTTATCACACCATTATTCAGTATCACATACCCAGATCCAGCTACTTCCAAAAAGTCCCATCTATGAGTGCCTGAGGCTTTAGGCAGGGGGCACATTAGATGCAAGCCATGACAGTTATACTCTGGCAGAAAATTTGTCTGCATTTTACTGATGTCCTGAGACTTTGTGGGAGACTGAAATTAAGGTCAGCCAACTTATGTGGTGGAAGAAATTTCAAGGCAACTCAGCTTTCAGGCTGTGAAATGAGTACTGTTGGCTTTTAGCTAGTATCAAGAGCAAATGCACTGCTGAATGATTTTAAAACTTTTTTTTCTCCAGAAAAAACAAAACACTCCTGTAAAGTTTCAGCCTATAAAGTTGGAGCAGAGGCAAGATTGGTTGCTGAAAAGGTTAGCATTAAAAAGAAGCCTAGTACTTTGAGTTAGGAAAATAGGAAGGATTACTTCAAGGCATCATGGAAAATAGTAAGGCCCTGCCCTTAATCCGTTAAAACAGAGAAGTCTACTTTTAGTATAGAGCCCCAAGGCACTGTGCCAGAGGATGGCCCAGGGCAGTGGTGGCAAACCTAAGGCATGAGTGCCACAGTAGTCTGTTTATATTACTGAAATTTTTAAAAGGCTCACCATCACTGGCCTAGGGAATTAGCTTTCAAGGATTCTGTTCACTATGCTCAGGCCACCAGGTACTCAGAGGCCCTAGGTACTACTTAACCTAGTGGCAACCTTGGCATCATCCTTATGGTGCTAGTTTTATAGACATGCAGAATATATGAGTTACAGGGCCAGGGAGACTTCTATGAAGATTTCAGAAGATTTGGAAAGCCACGCAGTGTGCCCCTGAGAAGTTAATGCATGAAGCTGTGAGAATGAAGTCAAAAGTATGGTGGACCCCAGGAAGCTGGAGAACCCAGAAACATGCAACATCTGAAGAAAGTTGTAAGGAGCAAGCTAAGGAAGCCCAAGAGAGAAGCCATGAGGCATACAGCCACTGGCAGTGTCACAGTGGTGGAGCTGTCCAAAGCCATTGGAACTCATACCTCATGACAGCTTGTCCTGAGAGTGGATGTGGAGTTACAGAATTTAATGTTTGTCCCACTGGATTTTTATTGCTTTGGTTAGATTTCTTCCTATCCAACTATTTTCTTCCCTTTGGAATAGGAATGTTTATCCTGTGAGATCAGTATTTAACTTCTTCTCAAGACTACAAGGGCTTACAGCTGAGTTTGTCTATGTCTCAGAGGAGACTATGGACTTGTAATGCTGGAATTTTTAGGATTTTGGTTTCTCTTAGAGATGAACTAAATGCATTTTGCATGAAGAGATTTGCATGAGTCCTTGGGAGTCAGGGGTATAATGTTATGGTTCATAATAGGATGTATCCCTAAAGCATCACAGGTAGGGCTTCCGGACAGTGAACAGATTATGGAATATATTACAGTTGACTTGATATTAGGAAATGAGGCTTGATGGGGAGTGGTGATTGCTGTAGGTTTGACTCACAAGGGTGTATCATCCATTCTTGGTCCTCCTTGATCTCTCTCCCTCTTTCTCCCTGATTCTTTGTTGCCATGAGGTTTTTGTGTTAAGCACAGCTTTCAAAATTCCTGGGGGACAGATGGTGGAGGATAAAGAAATGAAGACAAGAGTCAGAAAACAGAAATCTGAGGTCAGGTGGAGTCCACTGTCCTGATGGAAGAAAAATGACTAGTGTGCATTTAGTTATACACTCTGCAGATGGATGTCATATGCCACTCCTCAGCCTATCAACTTGCTAAAGGGCTCACCTCAGGCACTTCATGTTCTTAGAGCTGGCCGTGATCCAACTTTACATGTGTAATAGATCTCCAGCTCTAGTAACTCCCCATAACTCCCCCTTTTCTGTTTTGTAGTTGCAAGCCATGGATATTCAGCTGAAGTTGGAGACTGTTTGAATGACTCTGTAGAAGACCTCATTCTCAGACCCTTTCCATTCTGAGTGAATTTACTCATTTAGGCAAAAGATTTCCAGTCCAAGGATTTTAGGTACCTGCACTATGCGATTTAACCCTACACAGTCCATTAACCCATGACAGTAGTAGTTACCAATGTAGCTGGCAATTGTCAGAAGGTGATAGTGATTTGGGTTTCTTTTATAGCTAACATATTATGTTATTGTTTTACACATCTTGTGGTTATACTTTTCTGCTGGATGTTCAAGACCAAGTTAAAGTGAGACGTGTGTTAATCACAAATAATTTCTTGATATGTATCAAATTTAGTTAAATCTCGAGATTTACCTTGTAACCATGGACAGCACCTCTTAGTTCTGTCAGTGGGAACCTTCTGGATGATTCATGGCCATTGCTTGACCAAGGTGCCTTCTGTCAAAGCTTGGGAGATCTTTTTTCTTCTAGTGACTCTCCCAAGTCACTTAGACTCTCCTAAGGGACACTCTACACTGTTTATCTCCTTCTTCTGTGGTCCAGCAAGCTCCTTGGTCAGAAGACTGGGGATTCACCAAGTTGTACATAGTTACAGGAGAAGCTCTCATGTCCTGGATCCTCAATGACCTTGGAGGGCTGGGGTCCAAATAATGATTGTCCTCCTAGCCCATATATTTTCCTAGTTTTTGGTCTCCAAATCTCAGTTGTCAAACATCCAGGAGAGGTTAATATTACATTGTAATAGGAGCAGTAAGATTAACATATAAATTTATCTGAGTATCAGCCACCTTGAAATACAATGTAGAACCATTATTTCCTACCAACCATGAATATTCTAGTAGTTAAATCCCTGTGGAACCTTAACAACAATGATTATATAACTTTACACAGAAAGTTTGAAATCAAAAACCATACATAATATTGTAGCATGGCAATTATGATGACATTTTTGTACTATACCTAAATTTCCATTTTGACATAAAGTAGCCTTTTTAATCAATCATCTTTATCTAGTAGCTAAGAAGCTTTTACCTAACTAGTTGACCTTTAATGGGATGTCACTGAAGAAAATTTTGACATTGTCTGGACTACTTAATATCTAGACATCTCTAAGTATAATGGCACATACATAGCATATACATCATGTAAGTTTTGTTATTTTTCTTGACAGGTGACCTCATGTTGGTTTGACATGAACCTCCTATCCCAAGTAGCTGGAGCACAAAAAAAGCCAAGTGTTTGAGTCTGAAAGAAAAGTCAGTCTATCACCATAAAGAATCCTTGTTTTACATTTAGAAGACCTGTGTATCTGAAGACATGAATATTTTTAATACACCACAAGAATAGTAACAATCAATTGTCCTACCAGATGGAAACTTTCATGTTTTAAATTTAGTTTTGTACCAAAACATCTTTAAATCAGAAATCCTTATTATCTCATCTCTAGAAAGCTTAACCTTTGACCAATGTATCACAATAATACATTTTTAATAACATTTGTTAGAGTGTTTCCCATAGGCTGTGGAGATCACTGGGGCCTCCCACTAATGAGCAAGAACTGATTAATTTTTCCAGGCAGCAACCTCTTATTGGTACTCTGTCCAACAATCTCCCCCCATCCTAAGGGATTTTTTGTTAATTATCTAAACAATTTTTTGGTGACTTATGAAAACCAGATCATATCACTTAGTACATTATTTTTGAACAATGATCAACTCTCAAATCATAATACATAAACAATGTGTATTATATTTATAAAAGCAATTTTAACATCATTTTACTAGCTGGCAACTTTGGTGGTGGCATGTATTTTAAATCTGTAAATCAAATTAAATTATAAACAAGTGTTTCAAAAATGTAAAAGATAAGGAAAAAAGAAAAAATTGTTGAGATCAAATAAAAAATCTGTTCACTGGTAGGACAAATGGAAAAACAAACATATACATACAATCTGCTTAAAACCTCAGAGTTCACTCAAATATATTTTTGGCCAAATTGAATTATAATAGCTCTTTTACAATTTTATATGTTTGTAATTATAAATAGACTAATCAGCATTTTTGTAGGTAAATAGCAGGAATATCTTAAAAGAAAAATTTGGAAGGAACAAAATTTTTTATCTATGATATATACTTATATACCTATATAAATATAATATATATGATATATATTTATAGATATCATATATATTGTATTTTATTTTGTCTTAAAATACTGATACCTTTTCTGTCTCTGTCTTTCAGGTAGCTTTCAGTTCAGTTACCGCCACACATTCTACCATCTACTTGAACCTTTGATTCCAATTTTTGTTTATGATTTCTTTTATTTAGTCCAAGTTGGATCTGCCTCATCTTTATCTAACAACTGTAGTATGGTCTTTGAGGCATCATTGCTACAGAGTGAGCATCGGCTTTTTCAGAGGTGGAACCAACTCCTTCTCTGGATCTGAGTCCATGATACAGTCAGACACCATGCTCTGGCACCCAGATAGGTGGTCAGTGTTCTCTGGAAGATACAAGCATAGTCTCGGGCTGAGTCTCTTCCATTGTCCAGTATGAAGATCTTTCCAAAGGACGTTACCTAACTTGTTTTCCTTTATCTGACTGAATTGTCTTTCTGCTGCTGTAGTCCCCTCCCTAGTATGATTTAAAAGGTTAATAGTATACACTACTAAGTGAAATCTTTAATGAGGTGTAAATTTTATAGAGAAGGATTTCCTCTTTTTGTTTTTGTAGTTGAATTTTCAGCACACAGTGACCACATTCAATTCCTAGCCCTTGAGAATTATAAGGAATTCCTGTGGTAAGAGAAATGTGAAAAAATTTTACAAAATGTTTGGAAGGCAGCACTCAAATAATCTGGGTCATCATCAATCTTAAGTACTTTCAGGCAGTCAAGGGTACTAAAGACATCCAAGTAATGAGCAATAACATGTTTAGTTGCTATACCAGTGTGAGCAGAAGCAAAAGCAGATCCTGAAGAAATAGCCACTGAAACACGAACCCAGCATAGAAAGTCAAACTCAAGAATGTGAGTGACATCCATTTGCCCGAGATGACTGGGGTGTAAACCTAGCAGATTAACCCTATAAGGAGTGAGGGAAGATGTGTTATACATGAGGAACATTGCTTAACAATTTATTGAGCCTGTTCCCAGGATAAACAGAATTGTTTGCACAAGTTAGAAGCATTCTGATGGGAGTCAGGAACCTGTTGAGTGGCATCTGAAGGAGCAACAGTGACAGTAGCCAGTAATCTGTCTATTGCAGTGTTTTCCTCAGTGAGAGGCCCTGGCAGTTGGGAATAAGAACATAAATGATGGATAAAACAGGGAACATGGCATGAACAGATTGAGGAGTATGAAATAAATGAAAAAGATCTTGGTCAGAGAGAATAGTGGCAGTTTTGATGTGGCACATCACACCACAAACATAAGTGCTATATAGAAAGAGGTTAATGGGCGTGAATGGATGATCTTGCAAGGCCCATGTAACAGCCTGCAGTTTAGTCTTTTGTGCAGAAGAAAAACCTATATCCTGTATTTTGGTGCTTAGGGCTCAGGCTCACTGTTCCCACCTCTGGCTGAGGCTTTTGCCCTGCTCCCTGAGAGTTGTGGGTGAGCTCCCCGGGTGGCTGAGGTGCTGGCAGCAGCAGCAGCTCCAGCACATCAGCCTAAGGGGAACATTGCTGCCCCTTGGCCTTGCCATCTGGCACTGATGCTTTGGTGGCAGTGACAGTGGTTGGTGCCCACCTCAGTGCCAGGGATGAGCTCCATCTCCAGGTCAGCTTCACTGATGGCCCTGCCCCCTGGGGATGCCACAGTCACTGCCTCTGCAACCATAGCCACCATTTTTTCTGGTTTCTCCCTCCTCTGACTTGGGTTGCTATGGCTCTCATGGCCCCAGCCAAGCACAGGGTGCAAGGGACCATGGGAATGGTTGGCAGGCAGGTGGGTATGGTGGTGGCTGGGGCATCCCAGCTAAGTGTGCCTCGGGGTGGAGTGTGGTGCCCTTTCTGGGATGGACCTGCACCCCTCCCTCCCATAGTGCTGTACTGCGCTGAGTCAGCTGCCTGTGAAACCTGATCCTTGATCATGTACAGACCAAAGAAAATTTCCCCTCCACAATAATCTCCCATACTTAAACATGCTTTAGTTACTTTTTTCCAATCATTTGGGGCTATAATCTGTTGTCCTATGAAATCTATAAAACCCAAGGTAAAATGGACTGTGGGACTATAAGTAGTTGTCAGTTGTTTTAGTTCTTTTGCGCTCTGAAAGGGTACATCTTTGTGAAGATGTATAACTTGTTCTGGATTATCAGGGTGTTGGAGTTTATCACCAGGGTAGACATTTTGAAAACCCTTCAGGATTCTCCAACCCACCTGGCTTCTTTCAGCATGAGTTCAAAGGAGTAAGGAAAGATGACGCTACTCTATGAAAAGTGGAAGTCACAGCCTGTGACTCAACAAAAGTTTTCCTGAACTGTGAAAACAGAAGTAGTGATGTACGACACAGGTAAAGTTACAGGTTTTTCTTTGGTTGGCGGTGAAATGGAAGTCACAGTGAAACACTCCTCTAGTGGAGAAGGGTCTTTTTTGTTCCTCACAGCTCCTTCCTTATCTGACTGAGCAAAGCTGGAGAATTTAAGCAGGGGGTGGAGAGGGTGGGGTGTCATTCCACCATCTTTTCTCTGCTCAGGACTTAGTTTTAAAATAGTGGTCCCAGCCACCATTGGGACATGCTTGACTCAACAAGCATGTAGTTATTGAGACACTCCCTAATCCAGGTCCACACACACAAAAATTAAATACAAGGATCAGTACTACCATTAGTATTTGTATATACATGTGTTGCTCTTGAGAACCTATTTGCTCCATGTTTTACACCTGATGAAATCAATATCAATACATCTTTCTCCCCAGTGCTTCTTGTGCGTCTGTTTGTGTTTCTGAATGCTCCTAGAGGTGACCCCTCACTTGCTATATGAGTTTCTGCATATCCCAGGTGCCAACATCATGGAGCCAGAAGCTCGCAAGATTCCTGGGAGGAGAACGGTGGAGGATGAAGAAATGAAGACAAGAGTCAGTATATAAAAGGCTTGGGTCAGTTGATACCCCCTGCCTATCAGCTTGCTCAGCTTGGCTTGTATTGGGCACTTTGTGTTGGGGGGGGGCTGGCCTTGCTCCAGCCCACATGTGTAATCGATTTCCAGCTTCAGCCTCTGCCCACATGAAATGAACAGCCTTTCCTCTGCCACACCTCTCTGCCCTGCCTCCCTGCCTTGGAAGGAGATGGCTATGTAACCAGAACCTCTACAAACTGTGAGCAAAAATAAACCTTTTCTCCTTTAAATTGTAGCTGTTAAGTACTGTGTTTCAGAAAGAAGGAAGGAGATTAAGGCATTACTCATGTCCAACCCAGGGCCCAGGCATGGGGTATGGCATCTTGTCCTTGGTGGTTGTCTTTTCATGTGAGCAGACTTGGAGATGGGTATTGTCCCATCTGGTCCTGAATCACTGGTCCCTATAGAGCTTCACTACTCGTCACTGACTTCCACTCTGGGTCCTTTAGGTCTTCTTAATGCTTCCATGTCTTTCTAAGTTGCACAGGGGTTATGCACCATGCTTGAATTGAGAATCTTGGAAACTGGCTCAGATCAGTCTTTGGATTTTACCACATGGTTATTCTAATCTACTCTTTTAGTACTAAGTTAGAATGTGGACAAAACTGGGAGTCACGTCATTCTTTAGATTTCTAATCAAGTAGAAAATTTTCTTTTTGTTCAGACTCAGAAAAATAATGTTTTTATTGCCCCTTGCCCCATTCTGCCTTAAATAGAAGGCTTTTTTCTGGGGCACATATACACTTTGCTCCTAAATCCTTCCCACCCTCTCACCTTAGGACAGTTTTATATCTGGGAGCAGGCACACACATTTCTTATTCACTGCACATACTTCCAAATATTTTGTTTATGTCAGGGTCTAGACTTGTGAAATTAGAAAACTAAACATTCTTTCTTTAGTTCTTATTTTCATTCTGTTGTGCCATATATACCCTGAAGCAAGATACACAAGCACAAGATGAAAAAGAAATTCAAGTCAAAAAAGAGTTGAAGCTATTAGAGCACATTACAAAATGCTACTTTGCCATGTGTGTTTATGTCCTACTTATGATTCTTTTCAAGTGGTTATTCACATTACTTTCACTTATACTGCTATTGTTGTGATAAGCTATAATAAATACCCTTGTTTGAGAATTTATGTCAGAATATTAATAAAAATCACCATTGGAATTCTTGGGACAGAGATCATTTTTCAAGTATTTATGGATATCACTTTTTTCTTTAAAAAGTTTGTACTATCACCATCTTGTATGAGAGTATATATTTCCCCATAACTTCGACCACTGAGATTTATCATATGTTTTACAGTATTATTCAGTTTGATAGCTTAAAAAATGTTTGCTTTCTGATTTCCTATGTCATTAATTATAAAGATGGTTGAATATATTCCACAGACAGTCATCCTGTATTCCCTGAACTGTTAATTGACATGTAAAGGACAATTTTAACAATCCTAAAGTGTGTGAAGTTATGCTTATTTATTTTTAAAGTTATGCTTATTTTTTTTGTGGACACAGAATTTGAGGCAATTTACTTTCCCATATATATTTCAGTTAAAAGCAACTGAATATCTTTTACATAGGGATAGGAGCAAAACATACTGAGACCAAAACATACCTTACTAATAATTGTGCTTCCACAGTGTTACTTTACCTCCAATCTGCAAACGCAAGTTAGCTCTCATCAAAATGGTATTTGTTCCCATGCTTGTATGATAGCTGTCATGAGGGACAGCTAACACAATCATCTAGTGTCTCTCAAACATGTGAAGGTTTAGGAATGCAAAAATGTTATAATCCATATATAATGGGTTTTGGTCTCCATTCAAGTGTTGTACAGAACCCATTTCCCATATCATATGTTGTTACTACCTCAAAGTGATTACACTACAGTAGATTTGTTTCCAGTAAGAATTCCACAAAAAGTAAAGAGGACATGCAAGAACTTTAGGAAAAATAAAGAAGCACTGATTGCCAGCAGTATGATCATTTAGGAATATCTAAAATGCTTCTTACACTTTGACTTTTTCGATATTCATTCATTACATTTTATTTTATACTTGCCTATAACTTACCCAAATTGGCATATTTTCTCCCAGCTAGAAAGCACCTTGAAAATTAAGTAACGTCAAAGCAACTTGCAATCTTTAGGTTTTACTTTTATCTCGATCATAATTGCTACCAGGTCCAAAAACCACAGTATGTCCCAGAAACACTGTAGTGTAACTATTACCATCTCATTTTATAGATGGAGTCTAACATTCACAGATGTTTTAAAAAAAAAATCAAAACTTGTGCAAAGACAACAAGTGGTAAGTTGCAGAATCAAGAGTAACAGGTTCTCAGAGTTTTTGATAAATTTACAAGGAAAATGATGAAGATTTTAACACAAGTTAAGGCATTTCTTAGAACAGTCTTTGCTAGAATTATCATTCAATAGGCCTTAATGCCAAGGTTGCTGTAATAGTCAGTTTTCCATTGCTGGAATAAAATATCTGACACTCTCAACTTAAAGGAGGAAAGGTGTGCTTTGGCTCATGGTTTTAGTCCATGGTCAGCTGGTTCCAAGCCAGAAATGGCATGGAGGAAGAAAGTTTCTCAACCCATGGCAGCCAGGAAGCAGTGAAGAAAGGGATGCATGGGGACAAAAAAACATACCCATAGAGATCACAGTCCCAGTAACCTGTCTCCAATTAGGTCCTACTCCCTAACCACATGTCAGCTAAACCGCCCCCATGATCCATTCACCTTTCAAACATAGAAAATAAAGGCACTGCTCTGATGGTTCTGTATAAGCCTGCTTGACAGTTAGAAGGCTGATTGAGACCACCTATGTGGTCTAATTCGTACATGGAGAAAGAAGCCATGTGACTTCCTGACTCTCTGCTTCCCCTTGTAGACACATTCTCCCCATGATAGACGTGACCCTCAATGGACCCCTTCCTCCATTGTTTGCTCCTCCTTGGTCAAGAATGTTTCACCCCGGTCTTCTGACTGCTCCTGTCATTGCATTTAACTGGTGCCCTGAAACAGCTTGGACAATACTTTTCCCTCAAGGGACACAAAAAGCGGAAATGCTATTTAGAGAGGAAGGGCTGGGAAAAGTGTTAATCCTGTGGAAGGGGACCAGTAATAGTTCAAGAGTTCACATTAGCTTTGAATGAGGAAGACCTTCGAACGTATTTCAAGCAGACAAGAGTGTGGGGAAAGGACTGTTCTTGAGTAAACTGAGAAAGCTGGCAGGACAGTGCCCTGGCTAGGTCATCACACTTTGTGGGCAGAAGCTATAATTACTGATCTCCATGCTTTATCACTGAGCCCTTCCTTCACTGTTCAGACCCTCACTGTTCTCTTCAGAATACAGGTGAAATCTAAAATTTTATCCATGGAGTTTAAAACAGAGAGAAAAGGTCTCATAGATTGAAAACTTCCAATATAATTTAATTTCTTCATTTTGCAAAACCTAAGGTTCATGGAGAAAAAGCACTAAGTGTGGGATTATGCAGGAAAAGAAACATTTCTGTAAGAGTTACAAACTTCAACTAGTATTTAGAAGACTGTTTCAGTCCAACACTCCTACTCTATTTCATATTTAAATGTTATTACAGAAAATTCTAGTGTCCATAAGATACATTTTTAAAATAATAGCTAATATTTATTAAATTTAGCACAATGCCACTGATCTTTCCAGTAAAAAGACAAATCTTTACAAAAAGAAAATGGTAGCTATCTTCACTTCGAAGTGAAAAAGCAACGCCCCAGATATTTTTATGTCACTTGTCATTTGCTATAAGTGACATAGTCCAGCTAATGGTGGGGGTAAGTTCTGAGAAGTACACTGTTAGAGAACTTCTGGGTGAATATCAAAGTACTGACATAAAGCTAGTAATATAGCAAACTGTTTTACAGAAAACCATTGTTTATAAGTTGACTACAATGTGAAATATAACAAAAGTATAGTATAGTAGATTGTAAAGAAGCAGCATACTGTTTATCACCATCATCCAGTATTGTGTGGTGTATATAATTGTGGGCTGTGTTTCACATGACGAGCAGTGAGTAGGTCTGTCTATACCAGCAGCAGCAGCAGGAGCAATGCAACACGGTCATGTTTCAATGGCTATGACATCACCAGTCCAGAGTCTTTCAGCTTCTCTATAATCTTACACTACTACCATCACATATACAGTCTGTTGTGGACCATCCCATTATTTTGCTATACCTGACTGTGCATAGAACTGCAATCAAGTGTTTTTATTCAAAAGTATGTTCTCATGTTGAGCCACTTTACACCACTGGAAGTACCTACATCGGATCAAGTGCCCGGACCAAGTGGCTTCCACCTGACATGATCTTTCTCTCAATGCCCACAGAGTATAAAATCTTATTTCCTTCAGGTCTCCACTCAAATGTCATTTTTTATTAGTGAAGATTTTTATAACTACTCAGTATGAAATACGCACACTTCACTGTTTCATTCTTCTACATAGAATTTCTTGCCACACGTTGTATGTTTTCTTCTGTGTTATAACTATCTCTCCTTTTAGAAATCATCTTGGTGAGGTCAGGAACTGAAATCTGTTCCCATGTCTGACACGTGGACTATCACCTGTGAACCTCTGCATGTCCATCCCAGGAACATCTGAGGGGCACCAGGGGTCAGATTTAAAAGGTACCTAGTTTTGCAAAGGACCGCAGTTTAGCAAAAGCATGTGAGGGGACACAATACTTCTCCAAGCACTGACACTTGGGGAAACATGCAAATTTTTCCCCCTTTTACCCCTGTGCTCCTTCCTGTTCACGTTGCTCTGGATTCTGGGGAGTCACTGGGGACCCCCTGCTCTAAGAAATGGGTGAGAAGCATCGTTTTCCATTTTCATAAGCTGAGCACATATTCTCAGTGGGTGACATTTAGCAACGGAATGTTTTTGACTCTAGCATTTATCAGTGTTTCTGACATATACAGTATAATTAAATTACTTGGAGGTTGTGCTGTAATCAGGAGCAAATTTCATGAATATTCAGACTGTTCATTGTCAGGAAATGGGGAAGGATTATCAGGATATTTTCAGTATGGCCTCAAAAGTTATCCAGAAGAGGGTGCTAATGTTCTTTATGAAAAACATCACCAACATGCAAACACACACACACACACACACACACACACACCACACTTCACAAACTTTTTTTCTTGCCCTGGGCTGGCCGCAGCTTGGCAGAGCACAGCCACTTACCAGGGTGGCAGGCAGCTTGCTAGGTTGCTCAGCGCCCTAAGTTCCAACATGGCGCATATCTGTTCACAAACTTTTTTTAATGCAACTGATTAGTTGATACAAAATATGCTCTGAACATTAAGTAGAAAGTGTAAACATAAACAATTTTAAAAGCCAGTATCAATGGCTTTCAATAGTTCTAAAGTTCTTTTATAAAATCTAGCCCAGTCCTGGCCAGCTTAGCTAACAATTATCAACATTGCCACTGGAAATCATATATTCTCTATTATCAGAAACGGTCATTGGTATCAAAGCTAAGAAAAGATAAACAAAAGATAAATATTGTGGTGAAAACAACGTTATAGCCGATAATTGATTTGAAATGAAAACTTTCATTTGATTAACAGAAGATCCTACATTGAAAAGCTTTTCTTTGGAGGGTAGGCAAAGATGATTTCCAGGTATTGCTCAATGCTGATTCATGCATGATCATATTCTAGATTCTGGCTACATGTTCCACGTGAAAACACAGTCTGACTGGACATCTTTTCGAGCCATGCGGTTAAAAGCACCATTTTAGAAAGGACAAAGTTTTTATGGACTATATGTTTTTCAAAATTCTTTTTTACATGCACTTTGGAGATAAAAGTTGGCCATAGCCATAACAACAAAAACAACAACAAACCTTTCATTTATGTTTAAGATGTGCCCTAATTTCCCTTCTTATTCTATAAGATTTTCTGAGTTCCTATCTTTGCAGCGCAAGCAATTGGCTCTTTGATTATTTTTCTGAGGCAGAGCAGTTCTGTGAACTGTGCATTTTCTGTGGGTAAAATAAATGCAGAGCAGTTCTGTGAACTGTGCATTTTCTGTGGGTAAAATAAATGCAAATAAGAAGAGCTTTTTGTATCTGCCTAAGTGATTTCACTTAGAATACAAATAAGAAAAACCGTGCTGAGAGTGAGAGCTATTTTTACATCCCACTGATAGCTTCTGGGCATGGCAGATTTGGGAGGACATCTGTATTCTAGAAAGCTCAGTAGAAAGGTGGCCTTGAATGAGGTCCCATCTGTAGATCACTGGCTGGGAGGAGACCATCTTCTTACAACAAGAGAAGTCAGTTCAGTCACTCACAAAACCATGTACCTTTTCCAAGTTACAGTGGAAGAACTCAGGAGGTGGAAGAAGCGGAGAACAGAGCTGATACTGAGCAAGCGCGTGATACTGGAAACATCTATCCATGTACTAAGAGCCCTCGCAGTGCTGCTCCTGAATACATCGGCCTGCGGTGAGTTCTATCCACCTCATGACTGTTCTCACATCTGCTCTGTGTCCTACATTTCCCAGGCTCCTTTGCCTTCTGCTGCTTATCCATTCCAGGGAAGGCAAGGCTTTGCAGGAAGTCTGTGGAGCAAGCACAGGCTAAACCCAGGAGTCCTCCCCACACCTAGCCTGCTGTCTCTCAGGAGGCATCTTCAGCAGTAGCTGCGGTATGTGTGCGTCTCCTACTGGGGATACAGGAAGGATACAGGAAGCTCTGCTCCTGAGTCTGCTGCTGCCTCTCCTGCTTTCCTCACCTCAGCCCTGGGTGGGTCGGGACTTCCTTGCTCCAGGGTTGCTTCAGTGCTGCGTATTTCTGAGCTATTGCATTACCTGCAGGAGCAGCAACCTGTATTAGAGGATTTTGCTTCCAAATGCCTCCCTGGCACAGGGGACTCTGGTTCATGCTACAGGAACATGGGAAGGGACTCGCCCCATAGCTTCTAAAACCCGATCTGGGTGAAAAACAGTGAAAAACAAAACTATTTGGTTAAAAATGTTACCTTCTCCGTCAGTCTCTACTCTTCTCACGGCACACACAATGCCATCCACAGAACTCTGGGGGGTTCCTAACATTAGAACACTGCTTGTGTGGTTATATTTAATACATATTTTGCATTATTATTCCACTTTTTAAATGTTTATAACTTATTATGTTTATCATTCATGAAACAAATAACACCAAGCCTTACTCTTGATGCAAGTTTGGTAGGGGTAGTTATAGAAAAGATGGTTTAAACCTCACCACTTTGTGTACATCATTCTGTTGCCTCCTATGCTTAATTCAGTATCTACCTGGGAAATGAGGTTCGCAGCAGTATCCTCCCCAGCAGATTGTTATGAACGCTAAATGAGAGGCAGTAAAATAATGCCTGGTCCACAACAATTACTCAATAAAAGTAGCTATTATTGCCAAATAAGTTTTTGTCAATCTAGCTCTCATTTCTCTAGAGGAATATGTCTTATAATTTCTGGTACATTGTGATTTTTTACTTGTCTTTAACATCCGCAGTCTTAACAACCATGGTTCTAAATGTAAACTTTTTTCTGTTTCTCTTCTTTGGATCTTGAGGAAGTATAATCTTAGAAATGATAATTTTTCCCCCATTCTGGAAAATTCTTAGCCATATTCTCATTTAATATTAGACATTTCATACTCCATCTTCTTAAATTCCTGTCAGAGACACATATTAAGTCCTGGTTTCCTGGATTCAAGGCCTTAATGCCCCTCATTTTTATTTCTCTGTTGTATATTCTAGGTCATTATCTTAGATCTGTGGCTCAGTTTATGAATTTTTTTCCTCATCTGTATACGCCAAGTATTTAACCAGTTAATTTTTATGTCAATGATCTATAGTCTTATTTTAAGATTTCCAGTATTTACTTTCCATTTTTCAAATCCCTTTTTGTTTTGTGCTTGCTTTATCTTTGTATTTAAACATTTTAAAATAATAATTTTAGGGCTGGGGATTTAGCTCAGCGGCATAAGCGCCTGCCTTGCAAGTGCAAGGTTGTGAGTTCGATCCCCAGTACCAAAAAGATAAAAAACTAATAATAATAATAATTTTAAAGACTCTTTTAGGTAATTGTATTATTTTGTAGGTAATTCTATTATTTCTTGCTGAGTGTGAAAACTCCTCTTTCAACTTCACCATCTCACTCTGTACCTCGGAAGGTCACTTCTTGCTGTAATATGAATCTTTGCATAGCGGCTACCTTTGGTTGAGACTGATTCCTATGCATGCCCTGGGTTATCTGAGCTATAACAATAGTGTGTGGGATACCATAATTTGCTTCTGGGATTCTGTGAGTTTCACTCATTTAGATCCATCTTTATGTGATAAATTCAAATTTCTAGGGTTATTTTTTTTCTAATGTTAAACTTGGGCATGAATCAACTTTCTTGTGGATTGCCCAACTAGCTGGGGTAGTTTTCCCAGGTCCATGCAGGTCTCTCCACCCCAGCCACCAGGGCCTGTCCATGCATCTTACAGTACTTATTGTGATCCAGATCCCCTCTCTTTTGACTTTGCTTTCCATTTATGAAGATGGGTACTTCCTCTTTGGTGCTAGATTTGAACTCACTTTTAATTTTTCTTTTAAAGAATTTTATGAATTCAGATTCTAACCGGAAATCCTTTCCTCTGTATTATTCCCCATATTCAATATGATGAAAGAAAAACTTGCTTGATAATTAGTATTTTTCCATAACAGGTGTTCTCCACAATTTCAGAAATGTCTGGAAGGAGATATAAATATGTACAGAGAGAAAAACAATACTACCTAAGCTGATCATGAATCCAAAAGGAGCTTGTGAAATGATACAAAATAGTTCCTTAGTTTTCCATCATATTACTGACATGTCTGATATGCTTTTGTCTGGAAATAACAGAAAATCCAACTAGAGCTGCCTGAAAAAATAGGAAAGATCTATTATCTCTCCAAAGCTAAAAATAGGGTCATTTCAGCACAGGTTTATAGAATGGCTCATCATTGCTGGAGCTCAAATTCATCACAGGCTTCTGAGCTTCTTCTCTTCTTCACTGAATGACGGCAGCTCCAGGCGTGATGGCTCTAACAGACAGCAGGATGAGGAAAGGAAGGGAAAGAACTGGGTTCTTCTCTTAGGCCTCCATTTTTAATACCAAGGGAGAACTGATTAGAAATCTGTCATATTCCCAGGGAAATAGAAATACCACAAATGGCAAAGATCAAGTTAGACTCACAGTGGGGTTGGTAGCAAATTCAGGCTCCCATGAAATTCAGTGTTCACTGATGACTGACGGTCAGTATCAGGAACTGTTGCCTTGTTACCTAAGGAAACATTAAAGTTTGCCATTTTCATTTCATAATGTGGAGCTCCCTTAGGATCACTCTCTCTGTCCTTTCCTCCTGCATTTACCATTCAATTTTCTCCTCTTTCCTTTCTAATTCAGAGCCTGGTAAGGCACTCAGGCAATCTTGGAAACCACCATTGCTTGTGTCCCTGTCTTGTAACAGTGAAGATGATCTTGATGGTTGGTACCTCCTTCCACCTGGGCAAAGCCCAGACATATTACCACTTTCAGAATGGACCGGTTGCATGATAAATGTGGGTGCGACTTACCACTATCCTGTGTTAGAAACTTGGGTTTTCAGAAATCCAGTGCATTGTGGAGAGGTGTATGCATGGATGTCAGTGTATAATGATGGAGTGGGGTGCCATTAGAGTTGGCAGTTAGCTGGTGATGTGCTGGCTGGAGTCCTATCTAGCACAGGTTGTGTGATCTGCCTTATGAGTAATGGAAAATTCTTACTCACAGGATGGTTTATGTGGTGAACCGGTAAAAAGTCTAAACCATGGTGGCTCTTGGCTTTAACAATCTCTTTGCAAATGCTCCTCTTCTCCCCTAATTCACTGGCAGCTGCATGTTATGGAATCATACCATTCTGGAAGTCCCCCAGGGTGAGATCATTCTTATAAATTGCCTCAATTATCCCTTCCCCTCCAGAGATGATGCTATACCTTTTTTATTCCTCCGCACAAAAGACCTGTCTCCTTTTCTACTTCCTTTGGACTTCAGAGGCTCACATAGCAAAAATGTCCACCATAAACACCAGGAAAATTCTTTACCTTTCCAGGCATGCCTTTAACATTTTCCAGATGATGAGAGAAAACATTTGCACTTTTCTCTAGAGTAGGCTTCTAAAGTGAGTGCCCTATAAAAATGCGATGGGTGTTCCGAAAGCAGGGAAAGTGAGTACTTTAAGAGTTAAGTTGTAGATTAAAGTAGATTGACCATTTTATCCTATTAAATCATTATTTTTTTTAAAAAAGAAGTCGCCAAGTTTATTTGAGAAAGTAAAAATGAAGGGGGTGGAACTGGCTCTGCAGAGCAAACTTGGGCTGAGTAAAAGAACAAGGAGCAGTAAGATGACACCTTGGAGAAAGCAGGGTGGGGGTCCCATGAAGAAAACCTTGATAGTGCAAATGAGCATATTCTTTTGCTGGTATTGACTGCTGTGGATGTTATGTCTCTAAGCATATATATATTTTTTTAAAAAGCACCAAAAAGCACATTGATTGAGTTGAAACTTTGTGCTCAATCTAGAGCAGCGAAGAATATTAAAGGAGAGGAGGCAACTAGGTAAGAAAGAGTTTAGTGAGGGAGCACAGAGGGAGTCACCACAGAGAAGGCTATGACAACTCTCTGCAGACAAAAGGCAGGTTCTGCCTGATAAAGGCTCTGACTGGGGAAGGGCTCTGGGGACTGATGTGAGCTGATTTATTTGGTGAGAGTTCAGGGACTGGGTAAATCTTTACACACATGAGCTTTGGCAAAGACTTTTGGGAGGAAGAAGCCATACGGGCTTCTGGGAAGAAGGAGTTATGCATTATCATGGCATAGGTTTGAATTGTCACAATCATAATTGTGCTGTCTCTCAAATGGGAGGATCTATCACCAATAACAAAACTCATGAGGCATGAAGAAATAAGGTGTAAAGACATAAAACGGATGGAGAAATTCAGAGCCTTGCTCCATCTTGCATATGACTCCAACCTAATTAAACTGAATGTCCTAATTGTGTGGAGACATGAGCAAATAGACAAGGTTAGTAAATACATAAGCTATCTGATGAGCTATTTCCTTCTCGTAAGTCTTTTAAGTATTAAACAGTTGCTGGACCGTAGAATGGGTAGAATGGGTATTTGAAATGCTTGATAATGGTAGCATGGTATGTGACATCCCTAACAGTGGTAGAGTGAGTTTGACATGGCAGGGCAGGTGCATGATACCTGTCACATTTCAACAGTCCAAGGCAGAGTATGTGATCTTGAAAGAATGCAATCAGAGCATTAGATGAGAAACTCAGCAAAGACACACATTAAGTCCACATCAATCATGAAAGCTGTAACGCAGGTTCCATAGTTCGGTGTCATGGGCAAGACTCCGTACACGGACAGCCTGATTAATGGTCAGGCCCACAGGAAGATGGGTTAGTGTCATCCTTCAAACCAATATTCCTCAGTCTTGGTTTTGATCAAACCAAGGTTATTATTTTTGAAAGCTCAAAAGTAATAACATTACACATAGCAAAACAGTGATAATTTTAGAATCCTCCTTTTAAAAGTAATACAATATTTCCAAGATACAGATATACTGAACTGCTCCTGCTACCACACTTCAGAAATCACTACCAGGAAATAACACCTTTATTTAGTAGCTATCTGGAATTGTACCTTGATGACTATATTTTGCTCCACTTTGAACAATATTAAATACAAATGCTAAGAATGTAGAAATGTGTGAGTTCCACCTGTCTTTAAAATTAGATGAGCCTTATAGCTTCTATCATTTAATTTAGTAGCACAAAGAAAACCTGAAAACTTAAACCTCCCTGTTTTCTATCTCCTTTTGTGTTTAACATAACATGAATTTTCTGCCACTAATTTTTCATTGTCTAAAAATCACACCAAAATTATCCCAGAGCAGAGGGGCTGGGGTTGGGGAGGGACCTGAGAAGCAGGAGTGTGGAGGTGAAGGAAAGGACCCCAATTAGCCAGGCCCCTGCTCCATTTCATTAAGATGAATTAGATTAATTTCCAGTCAGGACCAAGCAGCATGGATGAGGTCCTTCCGACTCCTCCTGTTATGCACAACTCTAAGCCCCTGGAATGGTCAAGCCTTTCCTTTCCTTTCTTTTCCTTTCTTTTCCTTTCTTTTCCTTTCTTTTCCTTTCCTTTCCTTTCTTTTCCTTTCCTTTCCTTTCCTTCCTTTCCTTTCCTTTCCTTTTTTATCTAGGGAAGCAATGAGCCAATGAGGCTTCAGGGGTTCAGATCACCTTTCTGTCCAGTGAGGGCCACGGTACTGGGAATTGAACTCAGGACCTCATGCTTTCCAGGCAGGTACTGCCCCATTGAGTTAAATCCCCAGGCCCTAGAGTTTTTCTATATAAATTTTAGAGTAAGATTTTGTCTACAAACAACTTGCTGGGATATATAAGAATTTTATAAGAATTTCATTAAGTCTGCAGGTCATAGTTATTATATTCAGTCTTTCCATCCATGAATATGCTATGCCTCTCCATTTAATTCTCTTATTTCTTCCATTAGTTTTTTATAATATTCAACATACAGATCTTATGCACATTTTATTAAAGATATGCCTGATTATTTTACTTTATTTGGAGTGACTTAAATTATATCATGCTTTAAATTTTCTTTTCCCCACGTACATTATTAGTATATAAAAATAGAAATTATTTTTGTGTCAATCTTATATTTTGCAAACTTACTAAACTCATGTATCAACTTTATGAGTATTTTTGTAGGGTATCTGAAAGTTTTTATTTAGACAATCTGGTCACCAGCCAATGGGAACAGTTTTGATACTTCTTTTTTAATCCAAATGCCATTTATTTTTTTATATTGCCGTATTTCAGTGACTATTTACATTAAGAGTGAAGTGCATGGACATCTTTGCCTTGTTCCCAATAATAAAGTGAAGATATCAATATTTCACCATCAAATATGACGGTAACCATAGTTTTTTGTACACTTTTGAAATTGATTCACATGTAATCCTAACTTGGTGAGGGTATTTATCATGAATAGGCATTGAATTTTGTCATATTTTTTCTATATTAATTGATATGATCATGGTTTGTTTAACTTGTTGATATGGTGATGTTATATGTATTGGGTTTTTGTTATTATCGCATAGGTTCCTAAATTTTTGTGTGTGTGTTTTTTTTAAATCTGATTTCTCTCTTGTTCAAAATGGGTAAAAAATTCCATTCTTGTCTTCAAGTTCACTGATTCTATTCTCTGTTGATTTTTTTGCTTTAGGAGAATTTGTAGTTGATCATTGTAGCATTTTATGATGGCTGCTTTAAATAGTCCATCAGATGATTCCAACATCTGACTTAACTTTATGAATGGTGACATCAGTTGGCTGTCCTGTCTCACTCAGCTTGTGATGTTCTTAGCTCTTAGTATGAATGACTTCCAGTTGTATTGTGGACATTCTATCTGCTATGGTGAGACTCAGGGCCCAGCTCACCCTTTAGCACACAGTCTTGGCCTGCATTTGCAGGCTATGGTTTTGATGACAGTTTAGTTTTCCGAAGGCATGTGATGTTGTTTGGATCTGCTGGGTTGCACAGCAAAACACTTATATTAAAAGGATCCTAAGTTTAATATGCCTTTATAAAATGAATCCTGGACTCTGAAAATGTTTAGAGAAAAATGGGGGAAAAACTTTGGGCTCTCAGATGAGGCAAAGTGTGCTTAGATTTAACACCAAAATGAAAAATATGTGGTCGGAGGCAATCCACATGAGGAGGACCAAAGGACAAACTGAAGACCTTGGAACATACTCACAAACCTCTTCTCCAACCATATAAAGACATTTCAAGACAGAATTTTAGAAATGGAGCACAAATTAATGGTTACCAAGGATTTTAGGCA
The DNA here is from genome assembly GCA_004027295.1 of Dolichotis patagonum. Taxonomy (NCBI): domain Eukaryota; kingdom Metazoa; phylum Chordata; class Mammalia; order Rodentia; family Caviidae; genus Dolichotis; species Dolichotis patagonum. The sequence continues at coordinate 12,846 of PVJX010001201.1, read as the reverse complement.
GGGTCAGGGTCTTTATGGGGAGGACAAAGTGGAGCAAATTTTATCAATATCCTGGTTGTAATGCTAGTTTTGCAAATTTCCATCTTTGGGGAAATTGTAGGTAAAGAGCGCAGCGATCTCTGTGGATTGTATCTTACAATTGTATGTGTATTTATAATGATCTCAATCAGAATCCCATCAAAATGAGGAATCTCTTATTTTGATAACTAAAATTCTTAATCTATTTAATAGTCATCTCCTGTTAATATGTGCAGAGCAGCATCTTGCTGGAAACAAGAGGAAGGACATAGGCCAGTAAACCCAGAGAAGGATACGCTACACCCTAGTAGCAAGAGGTCTGGCTACAGGCAAGCCATCACTCCAATGAGTATTTAAAATAATGCCTCGAGCTGATAAAATCTGTTTCTTTCATATTTCATGGCCTCACATAGAGTGACTTCTACAGCTGGAATTCATTAGAGGCAAACAACGCTTGTTTATCATCTAAATTGGGGACCGTTCATCTACTAAAAGACTACATTAGAATATGATCTCTTCACTTCCATGTTGAGCTCAGAACAATGCTGTCAGGAGTTCTAGCTCTGTATGCCTATCCCGCCATGCCAGTCCACCCTCCAGCAGGTATCCAAGGATCTTGGGGGTGGAAAGAATACAAACAAGCACACTTTGCCACACACCTAAGTTCTCACCAAACTTTCATCACAAATAAAGTTGACATTTTATTCTTTGTGTATCTTTCTCGCGCATCTGTTTCTCACCATGGAGAACTGTGGTGGTTTAAAGAGGGATAAACTTGAGTCATCTGTGGGAAAGTGGATGCCCCTTGAGTCCATAATGTAAAGGAAGTAGATGAAACACACAAGCTTAAATATCACATGGTTTCTCTTATTTGAGAAACCTGAGATATAAAGAGTAAAGTAAAAGACAGATAATAGGAAGTAGGGAAATAGATCCTTCTCAAATGGGAATGGGATCCAGAGATGGAGAGAGGAGGAAGGAGAAGAGGGAAAAGAGATGAAAAAGGGTAAAAATGTATGTGCTTAAATATTGCACTGATGGGGCTGGGGATTTAGCTCAGCGGCATAAGTGCCTGCCTTGCAAGCGCGCAGTTGTGAGTTCAATCTTTGGTACTAAAAAAAAAAATATGCACTGATGAAAAATAAAAAGAGGAGAAGGGCGTTTGGTAAGCGCTATGACTAGAAGGGGAAGCAGCTGTCAGTACCATTTCTGTGGACTTTCTCTGTGTATAATAAACACATTACTTTTGTTTTGATTGTTATTCAGCACCACTCAGGAAATGCGGCCCAGGAGATGTAACAGGTTAAATGCATCTAGAAGACAAATCTTTACTCTGTCACATATCTTGATTTTATGCCCTGCTCTCCTTTTTAGTTTTATTGATAATTACTACAAATGGTATGATATCTCTAATCGAATTTGAACTAGGGGCCAGTGAATAGTATTTATGCAAGTGTTTAATTACAAATAGTATTATGCAAGTGAATATTATTCTAAAAGCACAGATTCAATCGCAGAGGTTCTTCCAGGGATTCAGAAGAGGCAGAGGGGTTCATGTGTGATGCACAGGTAGCAGTGGTGTGATGGATATATGAGGGCCTGACAGATGGAGACAGAGCTGGGACCATGGAGGGGCCTCGCGTGCCATGCCAAGTTGATGGGGAGGAAGAGGGGGTATTTACTGGTCACCCATTTTAACCTTGGTAGGAGAAAAAGGGGGAATTTGAATTTATATTTGCCCACATTGACGTCTTGCAGGGGGCTGGAACATGCCCAGTGGGGTTCTGTATTGATCAGTTGATCCTTAGGTTTGACACAAAGGCTTGCTTAACCGGTCTCCAGCAGGCTCTAGACAGCCATGTGCTTAACCACTTACTGCCGAGGCACGAGTTCTGTGGCCCATACTTTGAAATGTGCTGTGAGTGCCTAACATTTAAAGCAAAACCCTCAGCTCTGAATGCACGTTTAGATGTAATTAAAAAGTAGGTTCTGTAATTAAAAATAAGCTAGAAGTCATGTTGTGGCCTAGCAGTTCTGAACACTTTACAAAGCCAATTGGGTGGGTCCTGGTAAAAGGAGTGTAGTACACTTGTCATTGGTTTCATCTGTGTGATCACTAGGAGTTCGGCAGTCTCTAGGCAAGAATAAACATATTTTCCAAGAAATTAGAGCATGCATAATCGAAGCATGAGCGCTAGAATGGAAAGGCAGGGTGAGCAAAGAGCCAAGTCTAGAAACTGTTCTTAAGGAATTAGAATAGCGGTTATAACCCACTGGCTTAGAGCCCTCTGCTGATGGAGTCTGATATTTTCTCTTGAGTCTCTCAGTTTTAGCTGTAAGAAGATGGGGAGCTCTATCTGAGGCCCTTTTAAATTAGCTTTCTGGAGAAGACCCCTGACTGCGGTGTCCCCTACATCGAACTTTCTCAGCTAGAAGCATCTAGATGGAAGCTACAACCCCTTCTCCCCTAACCACAGTTAGGGACAGCTCTTCAGAGAGAGGATAATCAAAGACAGTTAAGTTGGTTATAAATATTTCAGCCAGTCAGACAGGGCTGGTCCTCTGCACTCACTGAAGGCCGCAGTTCGAGAAAAAGAGGACCACTACACTCACATTGTGGTGGATTGAAACTGATGGTCAACTTAAACACCAGCTGACCTGAATCGGTGTGGTGCTGAGTATGGATGGCCCACCTGAGGACTGTTGCCAGACCTGTTTGGTGCTGTTCGTTCTCCTGTGGCTGTGAGGAGCTTGTAAGCTTCTTTCCTGATATGAATTCGGCTGTTCTCATCATCAGAGGCGCTCAGGGCTTTGTTGTCATTGAGAATGGCTGGGGTTTGCCTTGGGGGAGCTCTGGTTCTGATGCTAAGCATCACTTCCTGGCTCCAGAGGGAAAGACGTGGTTGTGTGATGTTCAATTGCCAGGAGAAGCTTGTCACGCTGGTTTCCTGATATGAACTTGACTGTTCTCATCTCCGGAGGAGCTTGGGACCTCATTGTCGCTGAGGATGGCTGTGGTACTTTTCAGGGGAACCCTGGTCCTTATTTTGAGCGTTGTTTCTTGGCTCCAGTGTAGAAAACCCTCAACCTTCTGTCTGGCACAGATCCTTTATCCCACTGGCACAGGCTTTCTAGCTTCCATTGCTGACCTTTGAGTCTTCCCAGTGCAGATCCGTGAAACAGACTTGCATGAGTCATTGTCATGAGCTCTAGGCCTCCAGTTGGACTTGTGGGGGGCACTGAATTGGGCTCTAGGTCTTCAGCTGAACTCATGCAGGTTATTGCCATGGAATCCAGGTCCTCTGCTGGATTCTCTAGGTCTTTAGTGTGTGGACAGATTTCCTGTACTTTCTTTGTATTTGACTCCTTGGGTGAGCATTATAAATAATACTATAAATTATTTTATAGTGTCCTGTATTGTCTCGTTCTCCTTGCAACCCCTGACTACAATCTACATGCTTCCCCTAGGGATGAAGAGCAGTGATTGATATTCTAAATAGGCCTCAGTCCCCATGGGTGGGGGACCAAACCTCCTTAACCCACCCCTTCCAGGAAAGTCCTTTTGGTTCCAGGTGTGCTTCCCCGTTTGATGCCTATTTAATCAATAATACTCGAGCAATAATACTTGCAATCTTATGGGGGTACATAGTCTTGTTGCACCTCAAACCCCCTTTGTGACTTCCCGTTGCATCAGTATTACCTAAGTGACTGTCCTTGTAATCTTAGTAGTTGACTCTAGCTTTGTCCCACCTTTAACCCACCTCATCTCGTGGTTTCACTCAATAAAACACCCTTGAGAAGTAGGGTCAGTGGGCAACCCACTTTCTGGGTTCCCTTCTCAGACAGAAGCGTGTGCCCCCCCCCTCCAATAAATTCTTTCTATTCTTAAAAAAAAATGTAGGTTCTAGTCACCACTAGAGGGTAGCATATCAAAATTTGAAGTTTCGAACACAATTTAATTGTGTGATTTTTAAAAATTTTTTAAAAACAAAGAGCAAAAACGATGATACAGAACTTCAAATCAAACTAACAGGAGATTAACGTTGGCTAATATATTGTGTATTGCTCTCTTCAAGTAGTTGCTCAGATTACAAGACATAGGCATAAAAATGATCAGCAGTGGAACAGTGAGAGCACAAACCATTCTTTTTGATGAACTAACAGCGATCAGTAGTACAGTTCTCTATCTATGAACCAGAGGGTTTGTAATAATTTCAGTGTGTACTTTTAAAACATGAGAATGCAGAAGTGACTTCTCCATTGACTTTTCTAGTTTAATGAAATGCTGTCTCCAAGTGAAATGCTTCCTCAGTTACTAACACGCCACCATTCTGCCAGTGACAGAAACAGCCGAGCCACCTTCTCCATTTTACAGGTGAGAAACCCCCCATCTCCCAAGGTGGATGCTTTTTAAACTTCCAGGCCATGCGAGGCCTAGCTCCTCGGTGGCCTGGGACTCCTGAACCATTTCCTGTAGGCTTTGTCAAAAGGTTAGATGACCGTAGAGGTGCCTAGGGTGCCTAGGGTGCCTGTGGGCGGTCGCCCTTTAGTTCTTTTAGCGTTGGTTCCAGTAATAGTCGGGACCAGAAATATTCCTTGAGATAGGAAGTCATTCTTTAGTAACGTGTGTGTATTTTGTTTTGTTTTGGTTTGTTTGAGGCAGGGTTTCACTGTACAATTCAGGCTGGTCTTGACCTCATTTTGTAGCCCAGGCTGGCCTCGAACTCTCGGCGATCCTCCTGCCTCAGCCTTCAGTGCTGGGATAGGGAGTGCACACCCAGCTCTTCAGTTACTCTGTAAGTCCTACACGAACCAAGCCCGCTTCCTGCAGGTGCAAAGCTGCTTCTCTGTTTTCTGATGTTTTACAGTAGCTCTGAGTTGTAACCCCTGGGTTGCTGTCTTCTCAGCTTGCGCATGTTTGTATTTTTTTTTTAAACGGTAGAAACGCAGCTCCCAACAGCTTTCCTCGGCTGTGACAGCACCTGAGAAAACTGGAGCTGAGGGGAAAGGTTATTTGCACACAATTCTCACCCGCGCCTGTGGCAAACAAAGAAAGCAGGAGCAGCTGGGTCCCAGGAGTGGAAGCCTCAAAACTAGAACCAGAAGGGCCCAGATACAGCCCCACACCCAGGCTGAGGCGCCCTGCAAAAAGCAGGGTTCAAGGCGAAAGAATCAGGACTGTCCCGTCGCTGGGCAGTAACAGTGCACAAACTCTGCAAAGAAGCGTTCTGCAGCCTACTCTACCTGGGCTGGAGCAAATTCCAGGACGCCGCTCACCTAGGGGGCCGGGTCTCCCCGCTTGATTGGCTGTCCCCCATGCCAATCATCTCTGGCCCACCCTCGCAGATTCAGCCCCGAGATACAGGGCGGGGTTTCCGTGGCGTCTCCGACTCCATCCTACCCACTACGCGGTGTTTGCTTCACTGAAAGGGTGAAGCCGTGTGCTGTGCTTCTGGGCCTGCCTCTCCTCCAGAGCCACTGCAAGGAGCAGCCTGTTTCCTTAGAAGAATGCTGACCACTTTCCACGGGAATCCTAGGGTCTGGTGTTATCGTTCTGAGAAGGAGCAATGACACCACTGCTTTATCTTGATGAGTAATTTCCCGAGACTAAAGACCTAGGGATTAATTAGGGCACCAGAAGGAGTCACAGCAATAATCTAAGCTTTCCTCCTCTCTCATGGGAAACAGAATCATCACACACCCTTCAAATCTTATCTCCTGAGGTTTGTACTTAAATATAACTTGGGTTGTGAAGTTCCAGATTTCTAAGGTGCAATCCAGGCTTACTGTTACAATAATATCTAAATTCGCCAAATTGCTAGTAAGTCTCAGATACTGCGGTAAGAGGTTTATCTATAAAATATAATTTATTCCTCACAATTCATAAAGAATTTGCTATTGTGACCTCTGTTTTACAAATGATGAAACTATGACGTAGGGGAGGTAAGAAGTTAAGGCAACAAACTGGAGATGGAAGTCTTTAGTCAAAACCAAAGTTCAAGTGCCTGTTCTTACCTCTGCTGCGTTTTGCTTAGTTTATGTAGAGTGAAATGCATCCGGCTGAGGCCAATCTGGAAAACCCCATTTAACCCTGAGCATTCATACAAGGAGTGTCAATGTTCTCTTTCAGGTTAACATGCTTGGAGGGGAGGAGAAAGGTTAGTTACGCACCACACCTTAGACAGTGAGGCCAGCCTGCCAAAGCCGCGGTAGGGTTAACACAAAGGATCAAATTCGAGCCAGACCTGATTCTCATGCTCTATTTACCGTAGCAGACCAGAGTCATTCTTTCAAAATCTCTGTAAACAGAGAGAATAAATAGTCAATATGCTAAAAGAATCAGAATCTAGACCTGCAATGCATATTCATCTTAGGGACAAGAGCGTCACCTCAGATATGCATTACAGTACTTTCCTGGAGCATCAAGGCATAAGCCTCAAGTCGTAGCATATCCTGAGCACTCGTTTAATTATGCAAAAAGGGAAACAAAAGCACCAGGGGAGAAGAGGAGCAAGGAGACTCCTATTCTGGAAAGGCTGCAAGGTACAGTGCTGGCTTGCACACTGTCCAGTCCATGGTGGCATCTGATTCCAGGTGGTATGGGCACACTTTTATAAGGAGATTTAATAGTTGTGTATTTATTTAATAGATATTAGAGGAAACACCGGCATCTAAAACCAGTGGTCTCATGGATATTATTTCTTTGGCTAAGGCTAATTTTTAAGAAGTAAGCAAATTTAAATGCATTTTAAATGACTATCAAGTTAATATTGATCATGGTAAACAAATATAGACAAGCATTTGAAAATGTTACCTATAAGAGATTAGAGTTTGGGAAAGTTCAATACCAATGAATGAACCACAAGCATTTATCATATACTGATTCTGCTCAAGGGGTAGAATTAGTATGTGGGAATGGCTTAGACTCCTGTGCCTGGTTTCTGGTTCTGGAATGGATTAGCAAAGCCTTTGGATAAGTCATTTTGTACCACTAATCCAAGGAGCTCTGACTAGAAATTAAGAGACTGAGACCAAATCAAGGGGTCCCTTCAGGGACTGTGGACCTCTAAGAGGCTGTGGAGTTATGACAAAGAACCTAAGAATCCATGGTTAATAAACAATAATGGGAGACCAAATTAATATATCTAAGAATCCATGGTTAATAAATAATAATGGAAGACCAAATTAATATATCTAACCAGAAAACTTATGACTACTTTACAAAAACATGGAGATGCTATTATGATTAATTAATTAGGAACTTAATTTGAACTGATTTACATGAGAGCTCTACTGAATTCAGAGGTACTTGTGTACTCAGTATACTCCTTAAAAAAAACAGATGAAAAAGCATGACGGCAATTAATGTTTTTTGGTATTAGCAACCCATGCGGATTTTAATATCGATATTGGTATCTATGTAGCTTTTCCCTATTAGAGCATTTTAAATTTTTACCCTCTGAACTTTTTCCTGACCTAAAATATCACGCTCATCTCATGGTCTCGCCTACTCAGGCTGGGCTTTGAAAAGCAGATCTGTAAACGACAGCTTTTGATGGAAATGGTATTAATGACAGCAATGACAGTTTTTTGCGTCTCTGATCTTTCAGTGTCTCTGAAAACTAAGTATATGTAACTCCAATTTGTAGCTAATAGAATTGAAGTTCAAAGAGGTTGAACTTTTTTGCCCAGGGCCACAAATTTATATGTGGCAATATCAGGATTCACATCCAGCACTTTTTGGTTTGGGAATGCCAGCTACTTCCACTTTTTACTGTAAGTGGGCAGTATCACACAGATAGAGGACTAGGGGAAAGAACTGTAAGTAGCAAGTTCCACAGCGTTCCCTTCAGGAGGTGTAAAGGCTCTGAGGCAAGGTTAATGGTGCAATGAATCCAAGACCTGTTGCAATCACTGTTTGCGTAAGACAGAGAGCTGCTACTAAATTTGCACAGTTAAAATCTCTCACTGGGCCCAGGAATACAGCTCAGTGGCACAGTGCCTGCCTGGCAAGTGCAAGGTCCTGAGTTTAATTCCAAATACCAAACAAGCAAACAAACAAACAAAACCCAAAAACAAAAAGCAAAAACCAAAAACCAAACAACTCATCACTATATCTTGTGCCAATAGCTGCAAAGCTTTTCTGAGAAGTTAAGCTTCCAAGGCAGTCACAATTCCAACAGTCTGGGGTCTCCACACTTGTCAAAGTGTCCAAGCTTAATATTTGCTGCAGCATCATTGGCTGCCATCCAACAATTTAACAATTTTTTAATTTTTTTATTTTAAATACGATAAAACAAAACAAAACAGAACAAAGCAAATCAGAATAGAACAATGCAAGCAACACAAGACTTCAAAACAAGACAACAGGAAATCAACAGTGGCTACCATAATGTCTCTTATTTTCTTCAAAATAGTTGCTCATATCTTCACACACAACAATCTCAAACATAACAAAATAGCATACAACCAATCAAAAGAATGAAAGCATTACAGGACTTCAACACCAGATAATAGGAAATGAACAATGGTTTCTATAATGTCTCTTTTTCTTCAAAACAGTTGTCCATACTATCACACATAATAAAATCAAACAAAACACAACAGAATAAAACCAACTAAACAAATGAATGAAAACATTATAGGACTTCAAAACAAGATAATAGGAAAGCAACCATGAATACCAGAATATATCCCATTATGTTCAAAATAGCTGCCCATACCATCAGACACAGTAAAATCTAACAAAACAAGACAGAACAAAGCCAAGCCTAACAAAATTGTGAAAACAATACAAGAGTTTAAGCAAAGACAGTAAGAAATTAACAGTGTCACTACCTTCTCCTCCCAGGTGTTTCCTTCCCTATCACTGTTATAATATACATTGTGCTGTTTTGTTCCCTCTACCTCCTTCTGTTTTTTATGCTAGGGTTCGCCCATGAGTTCAAACTGTTTCACCCATGAACATGATCTCCAGCTGCATCCATTTACCTACAAGAACCTCAAGACTATTCCACTTCACAGTTGGGCAGCTTTCCATGGTACGAAAACACCACATCTTTCTTATCCGTTCTGTGGTTGATGGGAAAGTTATCCTTGCTTTCCTTCCGATCTCCCATTGCGTGGAACAATTATTTTCTCTCCTTTGATTTTCAGTCCATAAATTTCCCTTCAAGTAAAATGTGTTTCTTTTTTAAAATTTTGTTTATTAATTTGAAGTTAGTAAAATAGAATAGAACAGGATGGAATAAAGCCAATTGAGACAGTGTAGTGAAATTGGTACAGAACTTCACAGCAGGTTACCGGGATAACAGTAACAGGTACCATAGTATATCTCGTCATCTTCACCATACTTGTTCCTTCAATCAGGTATAGCAAAATCAAAGGAAATACAGAATATTATAGAACTTATCAAAACAGAATATTGAATAGAGCAATACCATTAATCAGGACATAGCAAAACGGTGATAAAAATATTTGCCTTCAAAGAGATGATAGAAGGAAATCCCCCTTATTTGCTATACCACATATGGTCAACCTCCCAAGAAATGCTCAAATCTCTGGCTCCCACTTGCTAACAGGAGGGGGGGGCGGGAAGGAGGGTGGGTGAGGGAGTGGGGATGATGGGATGTTTGATTCTCAGTCTGCACATGAGTAGATTCACAGCCACTCACCAGGACACCTTGCTGCGTGCTCGGCCTCCCAGTGCCCCAAGTTCCAACATGGTGCGAATCTCAGGAGATGCTGCTTCACCCCCTGGGTTGCCGCGGCTCGCCAGACCACAGCCACCCACAAGGGCAACTGGCTGCCCGCTCGGCTTCCCAGTGCCCTAACTTAAGAATTTGATGGAGTGTGCAGATCTAGAAAGCATTTGAATGATAGTTTGAAACAAAGATAATTATCATGTTTTCATAGTTGTCAGCCTGTCTCAGAAATGCCTATAAAGCAAGACCAGCAGGACAGGAGTCTGTGGGATGACACCATTTGGATAGCAGGGCCTGAGACAGGACGTGACTTTCCTCTAACCCTTACGCATGAGAAAAAATGGAAACTCATTCGTTTATTCAAACATCTGGTAAGTTCCTAACAGGTAAACGTTGCCAAAGGCTGAGAATGCCACTCCGCATTACCGGAGCCAGGGCTTGAGTGCCCCCCAGTCACGATCCAGACATTGTTCATCGCCTGTGGCAAAGACTGGCTATGGAAAGAAGTGATCAAGTCCCGGTTTTCCTGCGTTCCACTGAAGCCCTTCAATAAGTCGTGGAGACCACCTGACACCCTTCCTCACTGAAAACAGAGTGTCAAATCAGAGTGAAGTCCAAAGTAAGGATCTTTCCCCTCTGCTTTCTCTCCCTTATGTCTATACAAAAGATTCTCAACAAGCAAGTTGCTACCTAATTTTCTGCTGAGGTCTTCTTCAAGGGCAGGAAGCAAGAAGCCACTGGATTCGTTTTCCGGTGCAATTTCTGGGATAGCCACTGGGTGGTGCTAGAAGGTTAATTCTATTTTTGTTTACAAGCAAGGAAAAATTGCAGGACCCAGAACTTTCTCTACCTCCCGCTGCCAAAGAACGCTCTCTGCTTTGTTATTTCTAAGTATTTCCAGCTTGCGTTTAATTCGTAAAATGTTGTTGGGAAGAAGACCCTGGATATCTTGAGAATGCACAAACTAAGGAGACAACGGAGAAATGAAACTACAGAGCGAGGTAGAGACGACTAGACTGAGGAAGGAGACAGGAGAGATCCGCAGAGTTCCATGCATGTGACACTGTGCTGTGATCCGAGTCACAGGCAAACGCAATTCATTGTCTCTGAACATTAAAAGGCGTGTGTGTGGTGTGGAGGTGTCCCTGCTGTTTGAGCTGCCTCCTCTAAAACGAGGCGCCCACTCTTCCTGCTTGAGGGTTTGGGTGTCCAGAGATTGTAGCTTGGCTGCTGCAAGGTCACAGAGTCTGAAAAGGATGGATCCAGCTGGCCACATGTAGAGAGCTGTGTCCTCCCCGCCTGTAGGGCAGACAGGCTTTGTCTAGCCAGGAACCAGCCTGCGACAGATCCGGGTATCTCCATCCACCTGGACGTCCTGTGTTCAACTTCCCAGCATCCTTCCTTTCTTGCCCTTCAGCAACCTCCGAGCTGGCCTCCCTTCTTCTTCTCTTCCTCTCTATGGCCTGCTCTGCATGCAACTGTCTAAAAAACTGAATTACTCTCCTCCTTAAACCTTCAGGGACCTATCACTGCATTAGAACAGAAGCTTCCCTGTGGATTACAAGGCTATCCCAGATCTGGTCTATAGCAGGCACTGCTGGTTTGCCATCTAGTAGCCTGTGGGTGTATGTGTGCGTGCGTGCGCGTGTGCACACGCCTGCATGCCTGCAGAGGCTCAGTCACAGCCTCAACTCTCCAGACTGCTCTAGAGTTAGGAGTAGCCACACGGCCCATTTCTGGCTAATGAAATATAAGTGGACACAACTTGAGACCATACTCCTAAGCGAAATAAACCAGACTCACATGTGTAAATACTGTATAGTCTCCCTAGTATGAGAGTTGATAAGAGCATATAAGATTTTATGGGCAATCATGAAGAGTCCCCATCTCATAGCTCTGAAGCCTTTCAATGTTTTCATTCATCAGTTGGAATGGTTTTATTCTGGTTTGTTTGACTTTATTATGTGTGATGGTATGAACAGCTGTTTTGAAGAAAACAAAACATTATGACAGCTATTGCTGATTTAATATCGTCTTGCTTAGAAGTCCTACCATGCTTCTATTCTTCTATTACCATTGGTTCTATCATGTTGTGTCTTAGTGGGATTTTAATATATGTGTTAGTATAAACAAATTTTTTTATTGAAAATGAGATAGTAGCCATTGATCATTCTCTGTTATTCGGTTCAGAATGCCCTGTAATTCTTTCACTCTTTGAATGGTTTTATACTATTTTGTTATGTTTGATATTATTGTATTTGAAACTATGCTCAACTATAGCAGAGAAAGAGATATTGTGATAGCTACTGTTAATGTCCGGATGTCTTAATGTAAAGGACTGTGTTGCCCATGTTGTCCTGTTCTGATCTGCTCTGTTCTGCCCTCTTTTGTTTTATTCTCTTTAAAATAAAAAAATTAAAGATTTCTTTTAAAAAAGAAAGAAATATAAGTGGAGACTGCTGGTGGAGGTCCTCCTGGGAAAGCTGTTTTAAGGAAGGACAGATCCAGCTTGCATGGACCTCCATCTTCTGCCTTTCTTCCTCCTGCCCTGGCATGGAACGTGATACCTGCAGACAGGGCAGTCTTTCTGCAGCAGTGAGGAGAAAGCCTGCATGCTAGATACAGAGCTGCAGCAAGATAAGAGGACCCTGAGACCCCGGTAACACGGTATGTGACGCTAGCTCGGTCTGCCTCCTACTTCTGTCTAATGTGATAAAATGCCTCTCTCTTTGATGAAGTGGCTATAGTCTGGTTTTTGTTTTAAGTTTCCCCAAATGATCTTAGGTAATATCCATCACTCCGATTTTACACCCCATATTTCACCCCTTTCTTGCCCTATGTGTGCCCTGTGGCCCAGTCCCTGGGAAGATTGTCAACTGACAGCTCCTAGCTTTTGGACTTGTTGGGGCATTGACTCCTGTGAGGACAGCATCATGTTCAAGGTAACACTGGCTTTCTGGGGGACACATACGTAGTCGGTAGCAAACACTGGGCTATATGCACCCAGCTTTATCCCTGCTCCAAAGAGGATAAATATGAAAGACTAACTACTGTCAAAGCTCCACGAAAGACAGAATGAGGCCTTGCTAATACTGTGTCAGAGCTCCTACTACTCTGTTCCCAA